>JAOPUL010000839.1:37817297-37830782 GCA_027564515.1 Octopus rubescens | reverse complement strand
AAAATTGCTTTATATATTTTTTGTTTTAAATAAAATAAAATATATACACACACACATATATATATATATATATACACATATATATATATATATATACACATATACATATATATATAACAAGCGATAAAGTAAAATTATTGTGATTAAGAAAAGAAAGAAAACAACAGAACAACAATATAAAGAATATACATTCATGCAACGTGCAAATGCTAGGCAATGAAGAAGCTGGCCCATGCAATGAACTGATATTTCTGGCTCACAAAAGTCTTTGACGCCAGTACTGCTGAAGGAGAATTGCTCATCACACTTTATAGATCCTATGTTATTGCAATAATTGGTGTTTTATGTTGGCACAAGGCCCTACATTGATGGAAGAGGGGAAATGAGTTTGTGTGACATACAATACAGTTTTTTTTCCAAAGGCAATGTACAGTGAAATGGCATTGACAGGGCATCAAAGCAGTGTTGTAGACTTGGCTCACCATGAGCTTACCTCTATTGTATTGGTTAACCACAAGGAACATTGAGTAACTTTGGACAGATGAATATGAATATAATGATGATGATGATGATACTAATGGGTTCTTGACTAGGCATGACATCCTAGTATTAAAAGGGAGAGAGGATATGCTAAGGTGTAGTGTTGAAGCCTTGTTTTGAAGGTTACAACTGATATAAATAGTTTTTATGTGGGATTGAAGTTGTTTTTATGTGGAATCAAGTTCCTGAGAACTTGATTCCACATAACCGTGTACTCCTTGTACTCGATAATAACAATAATAAAGATTTTATAATTACAATTTAACCCTCAGATTAGCAACCTAATTGAAGTTGCTAGAACTGACTTTGAAACTGGTTTGAGATTTCATCTCTCGTATAAATTTTCTTTCTTTGATAGATAGCACTTGTAGATTTTATAGGGAGAGAAATAGAAATTTGTCGATACACTAAGGCAGTAAGTAGCATACGATGAAGAAGTAGCTTTAGCTGTAGACTGCAACCAGTTTGTTGAATCAACCTCCATAGAAGAATAATAATAATGTTTTCTTACTTTGGCATGATGTCTCAAATTGGAAAGAAAGCAATAGTTAATAGAATTCAACACAGCATGTGATAATTACTACCAGATTGTGGAGTCAAACAGGAAGGTAAAGTTGATCTAGATGTAGAGCTCATAAACTCAAAAACCACAATTAAAACAAAAAAGAAACAAAAAATAATAAAACACCTAAATAATGGTAAAGCACCTAATTTGGATGTTTCTTGTTTGTACCAACTCCTCTACTGCTATAATAATAATAATGATACGGTGTCAAATCTGTTTTTTAAAAGTAACAAGGAATATATTTTAGAGAACTTTTTTTGACTAGTGATCTAGATTGCTGGAAGAAGCTAAGTTTTCAGAAATAATTTCATATGGAGAGAGAGAGAGAGAGAGAGAGAGAGAGAGAGAGAGAGAAAGAGAGAGAGAAAGAGAGAGAGAGAGAGAGAGACTCACCTCAGTTCTGACTAATATACATCTGAATTAGATGGATATTTTTACCTATTAAATATTTGGTGACTTGATTAAAATAAATATATAATGCAGTTTATAGCAAAATTATCAGTTTACAGCAACTTTTACAGGATATGATGAAACATTTCAAGTTAGGATTCCAATTATTCATCCACAACATTAGCAAGTATTAAAACCTAATGTAAATATACTTTAATGTACCAGTTGATTACTTTGTTATATAATGTTTTATAGAGATTTACCTTAGCTGCTGTCTATTTGTAGAGCTATGCACTCTCTGGCATGGCACTAATTGGCTGTATCAAAGCCCAAAAAGAGTGAAGGAGAAAAACTAGTTGCTTGCATCTTGCCAAAATATCTGGGGTTTATAACCTGAGACTAAATATATTTTTAATATATAAACCTGCATCAACCCTTTTTTTTATACCAACTTGCCTGAAACTGCCTCTGGTTCTATGATACAAAATTTCTGTTTGTATAATTTTTTTTGAAGTGTTCTAAAGTTTGAAAGTGATCTAAATTAAAATTTATCAAAATTTCGTGTTAATTTATGTTTCAAACACTAGCTTAATAATGACAAAGTTATTTTATTAAATTCTTCATTATTTTCAAAATTAATTGAAACAAAGACTATTTCAATAGAAATATTGTAATGAATTGAACTATTATATTTTGCATCAAATTTAATAAGAAAATAAAAGTAAACAGACATTTAAATACAATACAATTGTATATCACACACACATATTTTATTCAATCTCACTTCATCAGTTTGTTATATATGCAAGAGTGCAAATAGGATCATACACCATAATTATCGAGATTATTGGTATACCTTCATATAGCAATATTGGACAATATATATCTTAAGCCGAGTTCTGCAACTGAATGGAAGATCATTACCGTCATTTTATCATTCACTTTTCTATATTTGCATGGCTCAGAAGGAATTTGTTGAGGCAGATTTTCTACAGCTGGATGCCCTTCCTGTTGCCAGCCTTCACTCATTTCTCTTTGACTGACTGGACATGTTCTCATTGAAAATTGGAAACAAATGACACCACTTGTACAATGGTGACACTCATTTGCAACTATCATGCAGTGTTAAGATGAGGAAGCAATCATTATAAATGGCTTCTGCTGTTTATAGTAATACACTGCATCTCCCATCATTTACAAAGACTGATCAATTGAAAGATAGATATTTTTTGCCAGGCACACTTTCATCATAACACAAATTTGTAATTCGTGTCAAATGTTTGATGTATCTTCTACACTGTAATTAATAACTAATGTTTATTTGCTTTTCTGAGAGAAGTCTATGCTCTAAATACAATGTTTGCTTGATCTAGTTAATGTTTCAAATATCTTATTTACATTTAGGCAAGAAAAAATCCCAGTTATAAAAATAAAGATTAATCTTGCAATAAAGTTCATTAATTTACAGTTATCTAAAGCTATATTAGAAATGTAAACAATTTTTGTACCAAAAATCAATATTTGAAATTGGATGGTAAGCTAGAAAGTGAAAAGAAAAAAATTAAATAACAAGAAAGAAATAAAATCCCTTAAGTGAAGAATTTTAGGAGACATCGTTAAACAATTCAAGCAAGATAATTTGACAGTGGAAGTAACCCCAGATTGTACAGGAAGCAAATGGTAGAAAAGAGAATAATAGAAAAAAAAAGAAGCAAAAAAGAAACCCAAAGAATTTCCCATTAAACTATAATGAAAATGTTAAACCATAGGAATCAGATTAGCATATAGTGAGTGAAATATGTTCAATGATAAACAGGCAGGTAAGATGATTTTCTTGCCTTTAAGAAATTTCATTCCAAAAGATGGGATAGAAATGTTTAACTTAATAGAATATGAAATCTCAAGCATTAGAAAAATAAAATATGAAAACTGAAATTAATTGTAAAGATATAGATTGAAGTAGAGAGAATTTCTTGGAAGTCATTCTTAGTCTTAAAATTAAGTTTAAAGTTAAGATTTTGTCTCAACACCGAAGAAACTAGCAACATGCAAGAAGTTTAGATACCATAATATTGTTTATTAAGTTGATTAGATTTTGCTATTAAAATAATGTAGAAACTGTTTTTATATGAAATTTTTTGTATCACTGCAAATATGTGTGTGTATGTGTGTGCATGTGTGTATGCATGTGTTTGTGTATAAGGAAATGATAACTGATATTGAAGATCAGTATCAAGCTAAAAGAAGCTCGATAAAGTGTCATCATTTAACCTATTGTGATGAAGTTGGTTGTCTGATGTGCAAAAAGATATGCAAAAGCTAGAACTAGCAGATAAAAATTTTAAATTGTAGTTAGCATCTATGAAGACAGTTCAAAAGCAAGAAGATTAAAATATTTTTTGTTACATCTGCAGATAATGAAGACCAATTTAGAAACCTAAAATGATAAAAGAGAAATGGTTATTGATAAAACCAGACATAAATTCATCTAAATTAGAAATCCAAAATGTAAATGTATTTGTGATGAGAACTGAGAACAGTTTTTTTTTTGGAATAATTTAAAATTTGAATAAAGATTGGGAATTTATTGATTTCCCCAATGAATCAATAATTTGGGTTCTTCAGATTGATATCAATCATAAAAGACAATATAATTCCTAAAGCTGTTCAAAACAAAAGTATCAATTTTATTTTCTAATTAAAAAGAGAAACAATTATTGGTTTAATAAATATAATTTTACATTATTACCATAAAAATCTAATATCTTTCCTTGGTAGAATGGAAAATAAGAATTTGATTTTTAACAGACAAAGCAGAGTGAATTGTAAAGGAGAAAAGTAGAAGTGAGTCAATAACTGGGGAGATTACTAAAAGCAGGTGGGTGTAGGAGATATATTTAGCTTTTTCGCAAAACACATTTAAATATCAGATTTTAAAATTTCTTTTTGAGTAAAGAACTCACGGGGATAAATATTATAAAAAAAAATATTTTGCATGAAATGCAACTGTTCCAAAGTCTTCCACTAGAGGGAATGAGAATTCTGATGATATAAACATTTGCAAATGAAGAATTTGCAGAAAAGTCAGGGTACTGAATATTTAAAACTTTTAACCTAACTGTATTATGGATTTTTAGTTTGATAACAAAGAAAATAAAGCTTTAAAATTATTTAGAGAATAGAAATGAATACATATTGGAAACTTGAACACAATTTTAAATACAACACTGATATTTGGGATGTTGGGATAAATGGCAGACAGGATGAGATAGATGTGCATATTAAACAATTTGGTGCTTGGGGCTGAGAGAATTTCTTGCCAACAATGAAAAGCAGCAGATGTAATCCTGCAAGTGCTCATTTGTTGACACATTGGATAGAATAATGTTGATCTGAATGGAAGAAAGCAGCGAGAGAGGTTGAATCTGCTCATCAAAGAGCACAGAGGAGGGTTAAATACAAGTTAGAAAAAAGAGAAGAAAAAATATAAAAAAAGAAAAAAGGCAGAAGAAGGATACAATCATGCTACATAGGTAAGTAGGTGGGTAAGTAGAGTCATGTTGTTTGGACAAGGAAAGTTTCACCATTACGACAGAACTGGCTCCACAATGCTTCCAATGTTTGCCGCTGTGTTCTCTCTGGTTGCAAATGTCACCTTAGTTCTTGGGAAAAACATGTTGTAAGAGATTTTGGCAGATTTCTTTAACTCCAATGTATTCCCGGTTCATATCCAGAGCTCGATGAAATCCATGATGCATGAAGTAAATGAAGCAGTAATGTGTATATAAAATTCACTTTTTTAACACTTCCTCTTATACAGAACAATTCTCAATGATTTTTTTTGTTATTTTATCTTCAAATATACATTTTAAAATATACTTCCAAGTATGGTGGATATAATAAATTGCTATTTTATTGAGACAATTTTGCCAGTGAGGAGTTCTGTAAGATTCTAAAGATTATTTTGTGGAGAAAATAAATATTTAAAACTAATAGCAATAATTTCACAAATAGTTATATTCAATAAAACCATAACCAATTCTTAAGATGGTTGAAGATTTCAAAGATAATTTTTGAAAATAAGGTTTGAATGAAAGATTGTCGTTAAGGCCCAAGATTTGAAATGATTTAAAAAACAGAAAACTATTTGCATCACTGTAAATATTTAGTAGCTTTAGATAAACCCTGTCCACCCAGAAATGTGAATACAAGACTCAGGGAATAGTGCAACAATTATTAATCTTGGTGTTAATGAAATTTTTAAAAAAACACACAAAAACAAAACAGAAAGGAAAATTAAGTAGTTTTCTACCACATTGCTATTTATTTATTTTCTCACAAAATAATAAACAAAAAATATCTCAATGTTTATTCCAGATCCTTTTGTAAAGTTTTAGAATGTGCACATGTATGCATGAGTGTAATTCTAAGAGTTTACAAGTTATTTAGAACTAAATTAGTTTAGTTGTATCTAAAATTTGGTAACTTTTAAGAAATAACATATGAAAATGAACAAGAAAATAATTCATTAAAAAATGGCAAATATTACTCCAACTAATTTTAAGCATTCAAGAGAATGTGAAATAGTTATTTTTGGAATAGTATCTCTCAAAGCACACATGCAGAGCTATAAACACTAGCATGTAAATATTACCTTAAAAAATTGTTTTGGATAGAAAGTCAAAAGGCAGCCATTGACTTAGTCTATCCAAAAGGGTTTTCCAACCTAATACTTACATGCTCTTATTTATAGCTTTTATAGCTTTATGTGTGTGCTTCGAGAGTTAAAACTTCAAAAGTGGTTCCACCAGAAAATCATCTTTTGATTTAGGGAACAACTGCTACACATAAAAGAATTTCTTTATGGTTACCAATCTTTAGACCGAAATGTGTGTGTGTATGTGTAGTTTAAATCTATGTTAATATCAGTAATCACACTGGCAACAACTGATTGTTCAGTAGAGTTTTGCTGCAGACTTTCAGTAGAACCTTTATTTACAGAATTACTGAGATCAAAGCAATGTTTCACAACAGTGATATCAAATCAGTCCGACTAACATTTTAATTATTATTAGTGCGGCTTTCAGAAACAAACATTTTGTCTCTGGTTTTCATATCTTATCAAAGGAATTTTAATAATGAATTCAAGTAAATAAAGGAAAATCAAATCGTTTCAATAAAATCACACAAATACGTACACAAACACGTGCATACTTCCCATAACAACATTTATTGAACGGTTTAGTAAATTTCAACAGTAAATATATTGGCTATAACCTGCCCACATATTCTTATCAAGATGAATCTGGACAGTTACAGCTGGCAACTTGTGTTATAACTGGGAGAATATGAATGAGGAGAAATATAATGGTGTTTAATCAATAAGACAACTGAGTGAATTTTCACAAAGCCCTGTTGTTATTGTATGGGCTTTTATCTTTTTCTTTTTTTTTCTAGAGATATATGCAGCCAGATTAAGTCTCTAAATTTAGCATCAATGTGGTTTTTATTTCAAGGTGTTTGTATTTACCATTTTACGAGTAAATTACTGAACACTGGTGTTAATAAATTGCATAAATGCAAGATGAAAGTAATAGTAATTAAGTATTAGAAAAGGAAAATAACAAAATGAAAAATAAATAAAAGCTGTTATTTAAACAACTACAAACAATAACAAAATACTACAGGTCAAACGTTTTTATTCATAAAAACGATAAACAATGCTGAGAACAAAACAGTTGTTGGTACAAAACCTACAGTTAAATAACCAATCAATCATTAAGAACTGCAGATGACCTAGTCATCTCACCTTTTTCTGCCATTATTTGCCTCATTGTTGATACAGAAGTTTTTAAGTCAATGACTTTGTGTATGGTGATAGAGAGATAGGATAAAGTGCAGCTAGAACATGTAAGCTCAAGTAAACATACATCCAGAGAGCTAGCTGGCATCCTACTGTTAATAATTAAAAAAAAAAAAAAAAAAAAAAAAAAAAGAACTGATCTGTGATAAGAATGAGAGCATACCAAAGATTTGAATTTTTTTCCCCGTGACAATAAAATCATAGCAGTCAGTTAATATTGATATGCTCTAAAAACTGCCAGTACATGGAAACTAATAACTGCAAGATTAAAAGTTCTTGCAGAGTAAGCTATTTTAAAGTCATTTTTAATAATATTTTAAAAAGTTATTTACTTTATAATTATCTGTTGATTTAAGATAATGAAACTATTATTTTATTTTAAAGGGATAAATACAATTCATTTTAATTTTTTTTTTTTTTTGCATTTATTAATTTTCTGAAAGGAAATTTTGTAAAATGTGAATCAAACTGTGTGTTTGGTGTTAGTAAATATTTATCGTCACACTAGAAACACAGGAAACCTGCTCAGTATCTAACAGCACAGCCAATACCTGCAGTCATACTTCAAGACACCCACTAGTTGTGTAAGATTAATCCATTCCAATAATTGAAACACCCAATGATGGTGTCCATAACATATCCCACTACAAAATGGTTTTGTTTCTGTACCTTTTTTTTGTGTTTTTTAAATAGAGATTTTCAAAATTTACATTTGAATAATTACAAAAATGTTTCTTCTAAAATCAATTAATCATTTCTAGTTCCATTTATTTCATTTTAAAGATCATTTTGTACATAAAACTCGAAGTTAAAAAAATTTTTTTTTTGTTATTTTCCATAATTTATTTTTTCGTAAATTTTCCACTCAGAGAGGAAAAAATTTGTGTAAAAACTTTTCTCCATTTTTCAACGTTTTAAAGGTTAATTTTTAATTTCAACCACACATTTAAGACAATTAGCCTTCAGTTAAAGAAAAATATAAAATGAACAAAGCAGTTGGTGTTTTGTATGAGCAATTGCACACACATACACACAGTTCCTGCACATACATAAAATGAAAGTAGCCGGTATAAAGATGATGTAAAAATTACTGAAAATCTTTATACTGTATCGAACATAATGAAAAGTATGGCAGCAATTGTAAACACATCTGCACACATGCTTCTAGCTTCAAGTATGACAGTCAAATAAGAACAAGGTTTTGGTTTATTTTTTTTTTAAATCTTAAAATTCATAATTTAAAACATTTTTAAACTTAAAGGGAAGGGTTTTGATTATAAAAAGGAGTAAACTAATATTGAAAATGTACGTGCCTCAGCCCAACTGATTGGAAGAAATCTGAAAATTTGGGGGTATATATGTAAATAATTTTTTTTTATCCTACTAGATATGCATATTGGCTTGATATCAATATCAACTAAATTATCTTTGTGGGGATGTAGGTTTCAAAGATATACTGCACTCAGTAAATGTTTTTTTTTTTTTTCATATCTATAGTAAGATTAGTTTTCACAGCAGGAACTGGCACCAGATCAGTAATGTTAGGGGAAAGGTACTTCTACACTGCACAGTTTCAGCAATATAAAGCAAGCTCAGAACCCAAGTTCTAAATGAATAAGGATATCAAAACAATATAAGATGAATAGCAAATGATACAAAATGAAAAAGGGATTTGTGACAATAAGTAAGTCACACAATATTTCCAACAGCAGCTCTTGCAGTGCCCATTTGTATACTACCATATAATATGATGCAGGGCATAGTCCAAAATAGTGCAGTACATGCTCAAACTGATGTGTCTACGGTCTGGTTGGTGCTAGCAGACGCGTCAATGCGTGGGCTGGCTGGAAATTTGTACCTCATCCTAAGGTTTTCAAGTGATTGGGAACTATAGTTCGAGGACAGGCTATGTCCATCGTAACGCGCATCTAATGCCATGCGGAAAGCATTAACAACACGAATCTGAAAAACAGGAAAGAAACCAAAAACAAAACCAAAACAAAACAAGGGTAGGGTGATCAAACACATACAAGCACAAAGGGAAAACAACATTGCAGCATTCTCTAATAATTAAAATTAAAGGATAAGGTTTCACAACAAAATTTGGACTAATAAACTAGTGCAATACTAAAAACAAGACTAAGTGAACTAATATGACACACATTTGCAAATTTGAATTCTAAGCAATGGTAATTTTAGGTCTCCAGACTGGAAAGGAAAAAAGCAAGAGCAAGGAAAATGTGAATTAAATAAAAATTAAAAAACAAAATACATTTAATAGCAACATCATCTGGGTAAAAAAAAAAAGGAAAAAATCTTGGGTTAAACATGAACATAAATACCATGCAGGGAAGAGTACCAGAGGATCATGGAAAGAAAATTGTTGACAAAAACACACCGCCTTCACATGGGATTATCACAACACAGCTGATAAATGTTTCATTAAGAGCAGTGAAGTGGTAGGTTTATGTTAGAGGTTAGTGAAGTGTTTAGTAATAAGTTATTCTACTGTTATATATCAGACTAAAAGTTAGACACTATTCACAGGAGTCCATCCACTGATGGGGAAAAATTGTGAGTAATAATAAGAATAATAAAAAAAAAAGATACATTTAAAATTGAATTGAACAAAATAATAAAAAAGATAAAGAAAAAAAGAGGAACTTATGAAAGAAAATATAAAAAGGTGCACTGCACCAGAAGCTTGTGTGAATAATCTATTATCCTTTGATCAAAATGATGACACCCCAAAAAAGTCAAATCCAGTTTGACCTTTGGTTTCTGTGGTCCCTTCAACAGTTTTTATTTATTTTTTTATAACAAGTTTCACTTGGTAGCATTTGGAATATGTGGGAGGTGATTGGATCAGTGGCAATATGGAGCGACCAGATCTTTCTATCACCTCAAAGAGATGCTCATTATCAGAGTCTTTCCTTCATTATCAACACCATCATCAGTTATGGTCTGCTAACTGGATCCATTAAGGGGGGGAAAAAAAAATTCACACAGAAAAGATTTTCCACTTTTTTCTTTTGTTAACAAATGAAAAACTACTAAATTGAAGTCTCATGGATATTTGTGTTGGCAATGTCAGACTGACTGAAGGTCTTTGTTGGAGACTTTTTGCGGGTTTGGTTAACAGGAGCCAGTATGGGTGAAGGTTGCTTAGCAACCAGAGGAACATTTTCAAATGACTGGCTTTTTGTCTTGAATGGCTGATGATCAAGTGGAGTTATTGGAGTGGAGACAATTTCTGGGGTGTTAAGATACAGGTTTTCTGGTGGACTTGATCGTAAATGGTGGTCATGGTGATAAGCCTCTTCACTTATGGGCCGGGGCCCAGGGTGGCTACGCGAACTACGTATGCTGTGTAAACTGTGGAAACTGTGAATGCTACGTTTTTCCTCAAGGTCTTCCAAAGTACTCTTAAACGCTCGCACTACCCGAAGCTGTCAACAGAAGAAAATTAGTCAGCTATTTAGGTTAACATCTCAATGACAGCAGTAGTAGTAGCAGTAAAAAACTTAACAACTGAGGACTGTTCAAAGTTATCCATTTTTTGATGGACCTTAACTTTTTCCAAATGGCATTTCAAATCAGCCATTAATAAATTAATAGTTGGTCAGGATTAAAGAACGGTAACTAAAAATGAAAATGAATTTTTCTTGAAATATTATTAAAGGAAAGGAGTAAATAAAAACTACTTACAAATACTAAAGATTCATCTATGTTTAGCAAACTAACAATATCAATACTTTTGCTTAAATGTTTCATTTAAACTTGAAAATATTTAAAAATTATTTTATATTATTATTATTCAATATAATTACATGTAATATTCACAGAAATTGCTCAAGTAAATTAAAAAAAAAAGCAAAACGCATCTAATTTTAGTCTTAATGTTTCAATACCATGGTATCCAATTCCTAATTTTTAAATATATGTAGCTAATTCTAATCTTATTTTGAGTAGTAAACATATTGTTTCTTTCAGATTACTGAAATTTTAAGTGAGGTTTAATAAAGTTCATATTTTTATAACTTGCATACTGACAGGAAAATTTTAATTTCACAATAGCTCTACCAAATACTTTTTCCTCTGAGATGAAGTTAATATATCCTGTAGAAATTTTAGTTTCCTTCTACCAAACAAAAGTTGTAACTATTCTGACTATACTTAAAAGTGTCTTCACATACAAGATATAATATTGTCTTAAATAATCTTTATTACCCATGGTAGTGTGGACTGCAAATTCCACCTAAATTATACCAATGAAAAAAAAAAAGAAAAGAGAGAGAAAAAAAAAAAGAAACAACCACCAAGTTTTCATTAAAGTCTCATCTAATTTGAAGGTGATTTCGACAAGTATAAAATCAAGACAAGCTATTTCAACTGGATAAGAACCACTAGTGACTTAAGCTGCAGATCCACAAAATAGCAGAAACTAGAAAAATTTGCTGATTATAGAACTAAGTCAAAGGGTGTCAAAATGTTCAGTTAAGGTTAGAATCAATAATAAAGAAATGGGATGGCAGTTAGATGTTAAATATTATTTTAAATAAAAAGGAAGGCATACACTCCCGGTGAAGAAAAGATCCAAAGCAAAAATGAACCGGTTGGGAAAATATCAAATTTTTATATTTGATAAGATTAAAAGTTCAATCTCTATATATTTGATAAGTCATTTTATTTTGCATGGGCCAAACTTGAAGTAGCAACAATAATTGGAACTGTTTTGTGTTTATTGAATTTCATTTAAAATTCTTCATTAAAAATGTAGAGTTTTTAAGATAACACTATGTAATGTTTAGATATTTTATTTTTTTTTTAAAGAATTTCAAGCTTATTCAAATTGTATTCTTCAGTTTTGAAACTAAAAAAAAAAAAGCTTGAAGTTGCTTACTTTTGGGAATTTATATTACATATATGAGACAGGGATAAATATCAGAGCTGTGTAATTTAACCTCAAATTTAAAGTATATCAATGTAACTAAGAAATGTTTGACTCTTTTTCAATTTGACTCATATTCTTGACCATATGATTCAACTTCAAAGAATTACACAATTATTTTCCATTTATTGGCTTTTCAATCTTGATAATCCATATTTTACTGAGTCTAACTGTGCTATACACTTTGAACTGCAAGAATCAAGATTCTTTATTATCGCTCTGATTAACAATTTATAAGAAATAACCGTTTCCTCTCTTCACTGATTGGTAACAGTAAATGAACCTCACATCAGGTATTATCATATTCAAATAATTCACTCATAAGCTGATTCTACCTTCCTACTTATATAATATATGCCAGCATGGAAAAATGGACGTTAAAGGATGATGATCATGATGATGATATGCACACACACCTTCAAATATGGAATATTATTTTGAAGGAGTATCATTAATTAGAAAATGCAATTTGCAGAGAAAGCTTTAACTTGAAACTATTTTCTAAAATGGTTCACCGTTTTGTTTTTCTTGCTTAGGAGTGTATGTTGAGTTACCAGCTTTCTAACTTTATGTTAGCTATTTTTTTCTCTTGCCTTTGTATAAAATTTCAATTAGAATTTTTTGACAAGAATTACATAGCTGGCTATAGGGTTTGAAAAAACAACAAATAAACCTTTTGTAGCATTATTAGGTTTTCCTGCTTACACATGGTGAAAAGGAGCAAAATAAAACTGGCACAGTAACTATTGTTTTAATGGAAAGATAAGGGAACTATGAAAATCTACTTTTGATTTGCTCACCACCACTGCAACCATAAGTACAATGAATAATTCTAGGTGTTGGGACTAGGTTAAACGAAGTTCAAGACACATATAAATAAATAATCATTTCATGTTTTGAATTTTGCAAAGATGCTGCAATGGTTTAAAGAATCAGTTCTTGAAGAATTATCAACTAAATTATAGCAGTACAATGTTTTCAACTAGAACTAAATTTACGTCCCTCTTCCCAACACCTCTGGTCTTTTCTTCAGGTACATTTCGGGACAACTGCAGCATTGTAAGAGGTCTAAGGAAAAACAATTGAAAAGAATGTTTCCTTTTATAATATATTGTTGATCATAATTTAGATGTTTATTTTAAGTCTTTTCCTTCACTGCTTGGAAAATTTCATATA
>JAOPUL010000839.1:37795103-37817131 GCA_027564515.1 Octopus rubescens | reverse complement strand
CATACATACATACATATACTCTTTTAAATTATTGAAATCATGCCAAGAAATTGTGGCATTGCATAAGCAGATGAGGAAAGCAACTGATTATAAAGATCTAAACTATAAATTTATAGAGTATCTAAATTCTGCCTTGTTTCTTTTCCAACAAAACTTTTCTTTACACAACATACGTAAACATGTGAATATATGTTTATGAAGCAGATTTAAATTCATATATATTGACCATGTCCTTTGTTTGGGTAAAAAGAAAAAAAAATATGGTTGGAATCAGCCAATAGACTTTCAAATTTGTAAGACAGTATTTTCAGTTGAGAGTTCAAAGGAACAGTTCCCTAAGTGAAAGTATATTGTCAGAGTAAATTTTAAAAAGGACCAGAGAATAGATTTGGGCAACAAATTTTGGCAATAAAATAGGAAGCATTCAAAAGATAAAATGTTAAGTCATGCAACATTACCAACAATTTCCAGTATGAAAAAAATCAAATGATAAGTGGCAAACAAGGAGCCAAAAAAGTATGAAAATATATTGGGAGAGATGTAGCGAAGTGTAACCACATAGAAAAAAGAATGAACAAACATGAAATTTTAGGATGTCTCTCTACAAAACCCAGTACCTAAGAACTGTATCAAACACACTTGGTCTGAATAATATATCTTGGTTCCAGAAATTGTAAATGATTAAAAAAGAGAAAAGGAGAGATATAGAAGAGGAGAGAGAGGGAGAGAGAAATAATCAGGGGAGAGAGAGAGGGAGAAAGAAATAATCAGGGGAGAGAGAGAGAGAAAGAGAGAGAGAGAGAGAGAGGGTGGGGTAAAGATAACAAATTAAAAATAACTGAATGAACTGATGGCCTTGTATTGGTATTATCAGAATAAATCAGAACATCTTGTGAAAACATGTAAAAGAGAAATTGAAATATATTTGCAATAAATAATACATTCAATGAAAACCAAGATAACTTAGTAAGTTTTTACACATTTCAGTAAATTATAGCCGGAATTTAATGACTTGCAAATGAGTAAAAGTTGAATGAATTCTATATATATATATATATATAGATATATATATATATATACACACATATATATACATATATACATCTGCAGATGGTACATATATATATATACACATATATATATGAATATGTGTACACACAAACACACATATGTATATGTGTGAGTATGTGTGGTGTATGACTGCGTGAATGTGTGTGGTGTTAAAACACTAATTGAATAATTATTTGTGATATACCTTCACTGAAAACAAAAGAGGAACTGAAATTTGAAATACTTCTTACTAAAACATTGAGCCGGAAAGAATGGTAAGTCTGAAAGCCAATTTCTTGTTGAAGCTGAAGAGAATTGAAATTAAAGGAAAAAAGGAAAAAAAAAAACAAAACAGAGAAAGAAAACATATCTCCTTAAAGAATATTTTTTTCTTTTAGTGAAAAACAGAAGAACTGGCAATACCAGTATAAATGGAGCATTGCTAAAAAGGTCTCATCAATTACAGGCAGCAAAAGAATGCCAAGTTTATGATAAATGGTAGAAGCAACTTAATCATATTACAGGTAAAATAAAATGAAACAAAACAAAAAAAAGTTTTGCTCTGCAAATTTTAACTGCAATAAATTTTACTTTGATTAGAAAAATAATTATTTTACTCATTCACACATTCATACATTCATAAATTCACTCAATTTATAAAAAAAATCTTTTTTTTTTTATTTTTAGTGATTTTTTAAAAAGACTCTTGTTAATTAATATTTTGAAATAGTGTATGTTCAAGATGATTCAAAGTATATTGGAATTAGTTTTGTTCAGTCCTACTTCTTAGTTTATAAAAAAAAGTGAAAATGAAATATTTTAAATATTATGAAATTTTTTTTTTCCAGTAAAATATTATTTACGGAAAACGGTGAAAATGATTTCAATATGTTAATGTGATTATTTAAAACATATGTAAACAGTAACGAACTATATTCACAGATAGGGTAAAAGGCTAACATTGCAAGTTAATGTATTAATAGTTTATATTTGGCATATAAAATCTACCTTTTACAAATATAGTGATTCTCTCAGAAATACTAATTCTTAAAATATATATATCAATACTTTTGAAATTATGTGTTTGAATGTAAATATGGTTAAATATCAGGTTAGTTTGATGCCCCCACCACTTTTATCGGTTATTTCTTATCAAGTATTTAATGTTTAATGAAGATAATAAAAATTTTTTATATGGGCTATATCTGATTCACGACAGGAAACAACGGCTCATGGTTAAAATGAAGATCTAAATAAGTAAAAAGTCAAGGTTCTCAAGAGAATATTCCCTTCCCCAAAAATGGTAATAAGATTGAACAGTGACTCAAAAAAACAAACAAACAAAAAACTTTTTTAAATGAAAGGGAGAGTAAGTGAATTACAGTTTAAATTATTAGTTTCAAAATGCAGCAACTCTTACAGTAAAATGGTTAGTATCATAAAACAACAGCTCTAAAACCTTTTCGGTGGGCCAGCTCCCACTAATTAAAAATAGGACAAATTAACTAAAAGCAATTCATTTGTTGGATAATGACTACAAAAAAAATCAAAACAAAACATGCTTTATCTATGACAAAAAAAGAAAAACAAACAAAAAGACAAACAAAGAAAACAAACAAAAGTGTTGATAGTTTCATGATAAATACATGTTAGTGTTGAGGGCAAAAAACTGCTTTTATAATTTGTAATATATATATATATATACACACACACACACACACATTGTAGCAATAACAAAAAAAAATATTGTTACAAAATGTGTGTGTGTGTGTACACACATACATATATATATATATATATATACACACACACACATATATATTCATACATACACATATATACCCACACACATGTATATATATAATATATATCATTTCTACAATGCATACATACGAATATATCTTATCTAAATTCTTATGTAAAATCTTTCAATAAAACTTTTTAGTATATAAGGCACTCAACATAAACTATTCAACATTTATGCAAATATTAATTGTATCATTACAACATGGTATAACTTGCGTGTGTGTGTGTGTGTGTGTGTATATATATATACACACACATACACATATATATGCATATATATACATATGTGTGTATATATATACATATATATATATACACACATATATATATACATACACACATATATATATACACACACACACATATATATCACATACACACACACACACACACACATATATATATATAAAGTACCATATTAATTTTGGTATATGTAAATTTTACCATCTTTAGAAGACTGTAAAAAGATTTCTAACAAGATGGTAAAATTTAAATATACCAAAAATAGACGAAGGAACAAAGAAAACATAAAAATATTCAAAATATAAAATTAATGCTGAAATCCCAAATATTTGTTAAGTCATCCTATAAGTAAAGATTTGAAGACAGGTAAAATATATATGTTTCTGTTTAATCTTAAATACTCTGAAGATTTAAATGTGAGAGGAAATATCTTATGGCCTTTGCAGACATTGGCCATAGCTGAAATACTGGGTTTGCTTTGTAATGGCAGCACCAGAAAAAAAAAACATATGGAGCATATGTTTTATGGATTCAAACAAGAGAAAATTGTGCTGTTAAAAAGGTTTATGACCAAGTTATTCAGCATAATCAGCATATCAGAAAATGTTCAAGTTGGGTTTAGATGTTTAAGGGTTGACAAATATAGTTTGAGAGATGAAACAGTCACAGGAAGCCCCTTTTAGTTATGATACATTGTCTTCCTTTAGCTGTACTTGAAAAGGATATCCCTTCAAATAATAATAATAATAAAGTTAGTCCAAAATATCATTTAAATGTTTTCTATTCATTTTCAAAAGGTTGTTAAAATCAAAAAGTGTCTATGTCAGGGGAGTGGATGTCACATGAAACATTGGTGAATAAACCATATCTGTATGACCCTTCAACTTCTAAATAACAATTTTGGGATGGTTTAGTGACTACCTTAAGAAGAAAATACCGTTTTTTTCTTCTTCTGATTTTTTAGTGAGGAGGGAAGGCAGTGCCCATGACCCTTTACAAGACCTCTGAGACTGGTTGGAAGGAATAAGGCATTGTTAAACTGGAAACCTGGCCTAAATGCTTGCAACAGAATGGATTCCACTAAAGGTACCCATAATACCAGGTAGGTGTTAAACTGGGAGATGGGTTAAGCCTACCTCAAAGGTAGATCATTGATGGATTTGAACTCAGAATGCAATGAGTTAAAACAAATACTGCAAGGCATCTACTCCGACATTCTTACAGTTAGAGTCAGATTGAATACGTGAAGCAATCTGTCCAAAGCTGTAACAACTCTACCAATTTGCCATCATCATCATCCTTTAACGTCCGTTTTGCCACACAAGCATGGGTTGGACGGTTTGACTGGAGCTGGTAAGCCGGGGGGATTCATCTCCGGACTATAATCGCTTTAGGAAACAGAGTTATTGGATACAGTAGCCATTGATGATAGTGCATTAGATAAAAGATGTCAGCTCATATATGAATGTTGTAGGGTGACATGATGAAATGTAACTGCTTTCATTGAATTTAATGTTGTGAAAACAAAAAAAGAAGTATGTTCCACTCTTATGTTTCTTCTTTAGCAGCTGCAGAAGTACTCAAATGATTTGATTAGCACCAAAGAGGACAATGAAAAAAATATTCTTTGTTATCAAAATTACCATAATAATCTGTAATTGACAGGTGTTTTGTTACCTTTCATTGCAGAGATGAAACTCTTCTATGAACAAAACCTAACACAGGCTAGTGTCCAGGAGAGATAGCTATCAACTGTTTAACATTTGAAGTGTATGAGTAGAGGAATACATATTGAAATTATTATTACTATTATTTAAGAAGATTGTTGTTTATCACCACAAATATAACTAAAGAGATTTTAGATATGTAAAACATTAAAACAAAGAGAAGCAACACCTTTGGACAGATTTCTCCAATTTTGTGTGTGTGTGTGTGTGTGTGTGTGTGTGTGTGTGTGTGTGTGTGTGTGTATATAATCTCTTTTTTTGTGTATAGCTAGGACTATGTTCTTTAGCGTGTTCTTTCCTAATTTAAGATAGTAGGTTGGAAATTTTGGGAAATGTGTGTGGCTGCTATTTTTAGCCAGCTGAGTAACCATACAGAAGCCTTTCCTCATTGGCTTGAAGTAAACTTGGTTGCTGTTTAGCCCCTGATCAACCTTGATTAAAATGATTTATGATTAAAAGCTTTCTAGTTGTGATCATCTTGTCTTTTTTGTAATCTAGGAACTACATTGAGTATATATCATTTATTTAATATGTGTAATTTGTGTATAATTTGAGGGAGAATTGGCTGCTATTTCCAGCAAGTCATGTGAATGTAGTAGCTCTCCTGTTGAACACCAATACCAGCTGATATAATTTTTCTTGTTAGGCAGTGATATTCCTCCCCTGTCCCTTATTTTATCCCTTCAGGGGTAGTTAGTGTAATGGTGGTGTGAAGTATGAATTAGATGTGTGTTAGATAGTGGGAGGATTTAACTTACATATATACTTATTCTTACATCAGCATCACTACAATTTGGATTAATTTGATAAAATCCAAATTTTCTGGAATTTCCTCATTAGTGCTAATATCATCATCATCACTTTATCCTGTTCACAACTATCTATTACCTATTAACCTACTGACTTTCGTCCTATTGCATTTACTTGTAACATCTCAAAGGTGATCGAAACAACAACTTTCTCCAACACCTTGAATCTCTGTCCCTCCTTAATGACCATTAGGATCTACTGGAGACTTATTCTCATACTTCACTCAACTGTAGGGCCTCATCTGCAAGAAAGTTGGTGAAAACACTGTTGTTGCACTCAACTTCAGTAAAACACTCAGCTGTGTCTAGCATGTGATCTTCTGGCATAACCCCCCCCCCCCTATGTACACCATTCATTTCTTGGATAAATGGCTTCCTATTAGATCAATGAAAAACTTACTATCACCTTCAGCAATGGCTACTGTTATGCAGATGATACCATTCTTCATTCCCAAGCACCATCCACATGCAACCCCAGAGATTAACACCAAACTTGTACTAACTGCATGACAAAACCCTCAAAAGTATTCTCTCAGGATATCATGGCAATTTTGACTCATGAAAACATTATCACATCTCCTCACCCCAATAAACAGGAACAGCATCCAACTGGACACCTCAAAGACACTACAAATGCCTATCTTCAACATCACTGAGGATCTTTCTTGGAAAACTCACTCAACATAGTAAAGATTGATCTTCCTCTTAGGGTCAGAAACTATTTCAGCCTCTGCCCCAACTATAAACCATATATAAAGCTCAGATGAGACATTCAGTAGAATATGTCTCACACTTAAGGCAGTATCACAGACCATATTCTAAGAAAGATAATTTGACTGATTGGCATGAAGCTGCTCATCAACATATACCAACCTATAACTCACACAGGCTGTCTCTGTTCTCTTCCTTTTTTATCATCACTAATGCAGCAGTCTGTACTCCTCGGAACTGGCACTTAGGGCACTTCTGGTTCATTCACCTCTCTCCTCTTGTCTTCCTCCTCTCAGACTAACCACTAGGTTCAGCTTTTTACCCTCCAGAGTGTTGGTCCTCTGGAAATCTGTCCTTGCAACTATTTAAGAGGTGGGGGAGGGGAGGAGGTATTAACCACATCAATCTCACCAGTCTCAGATGGTTTGTGAATGTCATGGACATAGCTACTTCCTTCAGATGAAGTCGAAAATATTTTTAAAAAATGAAGAAAACTTGTTATAATATTACTATTATAATACTCTTTTTTAAAGATGAAGTTTACGAGTCTTCAGTAGGCTGTATGGAGTAAAAAGTTATTGCATGCCAAAATATTAACTGAAGTAATATTTACAAAGAAATATTTTGAATCATGCAAGCCGATTTACTATATATATAAGACATAAATAAAGAAGTATAAACAAACTTATCTACATAAGTATTTGTAAACCTAGCATTACTATAATATATAAAGAATCATGCAGATGTAATAGAATAAGCTCATTGACTACATCCTAATAACAGCTTCTTAAATAGACAATAGAACCTTAAGCAAGCAGAGTTAAGTGTGTTGTCAAAGGACACAACACAAAAACCTTCAGTGAAAACCAACTCATAATCTAAATACCAAGAATTTGGTGTTTTACTTATTAAGTTTTTCTCTCTCAGTGATAATAATCATAACTGATTTGGTTTTAATTACTATAGTCCTTAAACGATCCAATATACTAAAAATATCTAAAAATACAAAACGAAACTGAAAATAGTAAAATTCAGCTCTGAAATTTAGGAATATGAAAGAAAAAAAAAGAACAAAATGCAATATGTATGTGATGAAGCAATTCAATAAATAAAATTTGATAGAAAGATATGATACGATGAAAGTCATAGAATCATAATTTTCTTTGCTAACAAATAATGCATTCATGAACATTAAAATAATAACTTGAAGTAGGTTTAATAGTGACCAAATTACTATTAAAAATAATTGGTATTAATTTGTATTTAAAAGAAGAAATTCTTAGAAGGTAACTATTTTGTCAATCAGTATCTGAGAGGAGCTGAATGGAAACAGAAATTTGACACATTAATGAAAGAAATGTGAGTAAAATACTTAAAAAAAGGTAATTTAGGAATTACTGAAAATAAAGAAAAATGAAACCTCTGGTGTCTTCCCTGCTTTCAAGCACATACTTAGATACAATATAGTAAATGATATTTTATTCTTTAATTAAAAAAAAAAAATTCGAATATTGTATGATTGCTGTTATAAACAGCAATTATTTTCAGTTAACCTGGAAGGAAAAAAAAACAGGAAAAATAAAAAAAAAACAGCTTACAACAAAAATATAACCATTTGAAATGAGCCTGAGGTTGAAAGGTACAGGAAACTGAGTTAAAATAACGAAATAGAAACATAAATTGTAAACCTTAACTAAATCAGGAGACAGTATTGTAAAGTATCTGTAACCAGGAACCGACAAGAAGTTTACTAAATATTGCCAATTCTAATCATAATGTATTTTAATTAAATAGAAAACGGAAGAGAAATAAATCAAATAACTGCTCTTATATCTGCAGGAATTTCTAACTATGTAGAGTGGGCACCTATTAGGAAGGAATTCTTCTGAAATTTAAAGAACAGGGTAAAGAAATGTATTATATTCATTGTAAATAATTATCAAAATATATATTTTCCTTCTTAGGTTAATAGTAAATATTTAAACTAAAATAAAATATATTTAACCACACGCACTATCAAATATATTTCAACTAATTTTTTTTAGTTTAAGTGGCTAATCCTTGTTTTATAAAATTATAAAATAACTATATAATTAATATAAATATAAACTCTGAGAAAATAACTATATGAATATTTTTCATTTAGTATGAAAAGCAATTAAAAAAACCCATTAGTTTAAAAGCTTCAAGAACAGGCAAACTTTATTCACATTGCAAAACTCAATGAAAATTCATGCAATGCAAAATCTTTTTTTTTTCTTCTTTTAACTCTAAAATAATTTACAAGCTTACAAAAATAGAATAAAAATTAAACTTAAATATTTTAAAACTCTATATTAGAGAAGAAATCTAAACAAAAAATAAGTAAAAGGCTTTACCTGTTGTTGGAGTCTTGTGAGGCCACGCACCCAAAGTATTTGACCTCGCCGACCAACATGGTCATCTGACTCCGGCGATGCATCTGATTTCACTCCATCTATGGCATCCATATCCAATTGTGCATCAGATGATGTTCCCCATGTACAAAGATGAGGAAGTTTGTGTGTAGGAATAGTGGTGATAAGCTAAAAATAAACAGTAATAAATTTGGAATTTAAGAATTTCTCAATAAATATTGCATATGATCACTCAAAGACCTTGAATTCAAACCCAGTGATGGCATTTTAATTTAATTTGTGATTCAGTCTATTCTTTTCTGAGATTAAGTACCAGCCTTGGAAAAAATCACCTAAGCTATGCTGTTTCTATGAAATCAGAGCTAAGCATCAGACATTTGGAATTGTGGAGGTATTTGTGATTAGTAACCTTATCTTGAATGAATTCTTTATTGTAATCTTTTTTGAAAACATCTCTCTCTCTCTCTCCCTCTCTTCATGTATCATACCTACAAGCATTGGTGATCATGGACTGCCATGCCAAATTCAGAAGATTCTTGATTTTTCTTAGGAAAGATACATCAGTGGTTCCCCACTATTTTCTGCCAATTTATTTACAATTTACTCTTCTAGTCTCTTGCTCTTACTCACGAGACACAAGGATTGGTTCACATGAAATCAGGGCATGTCTACACATTGGGTGGGGTGGGGAACTATGCAATATGTCTAGGGGCCCACTCTTCAGTGATTTCTGTATTTGATGCATACCTGGAGCCCTTGACAAGTACTACTAACATGAGCCAGAATGAACCTGAGAGTAGTAGTGACTAGTACTCCCCAAAACTCCTGAACTCCCAAGCAGGAGCTTCACCACGAGATGCAGTTAAAAAGATCATATTAAAAATTAACTAAAATCTACATGCAAACAATCATTACTAATTTTATGATGACCTTTCAAGGTGCAGACATGGCTGTGTTAAGAAGTTTGCTTCTCAGTCAAATGGTTACAAGCTTAATCACACTGTGCATCATCTTTGGCAGGTGTCTTCTATTGTAGCCTCAGAGTGACCAATGCTTTGTAAGTGTTGGTAAATGAAAACTGTAGGAAATTTGTCATATATGTAATTTCTTGTTCATTTTTACATCCATTTCTCCATGCTAGCATGGGTTAGATGAATATATTATTGAGGCATTATTGTACAGCTGGATACCTTTCCTGTTGCTAACCATTATTGTATTTGGTGAGGGAACTGCAAATGAATGTACAGCTTGACATTGTCCCTAATAAAGTTTGTAGAGGAAGCAAGAACCTTGAAGGATGTTGTGGACAATCTTTTGTGATTGACAATGACTAATTGAAGGATGTTATTGAAGTAGAACCATACAAAACAACTCAAGAGGTTGTAGATGAACTAAATGTTGGCTATTCAACAGTTAGTAGTTCAACATTTGCACCATATTGGAAAATCAAAATATGTTCAACAAATGAATATCACATGAGCTGAAGGAAAAAAAATAATCACCATTACAAAGCCTGCTCTGTGCTGCTTTTGTGCAATAAAAACGATCCATTTCTTTTATTGTGACATGTGACAAAAAAAAAAAACCCCTGATTTTCTACACCACAAGTGGTGTTCTGTGCAGTAGCTGGATGGAGGTGAAACACTAAAACACTTTCTCAAACCAAAGCTGCATCAAAAAGGAGTTATGGTCATTGGTGGCCACCAAGTGGAATCCTCCATTACGTTTACTTGAATCTTATTGAAAATAACACAGCAGAGAAGTATTCTCAGGAAATCAACAAAATACACTAATGACTTAGCAGAAATTGAATGCATTCGTCTATGAAATTCCACCTTACCTAGCTTACTCAACTGACTATCATTTTTTTAACGCATTTTGATAACTTCCCACTAAAGTTTATTTTAGCTCAAAATGCCTTCAAAGAATACATCAGTTCCAGAACTTCAGAATTCTATGTTACATTGACTTGCTCTTGAGGGCAAAAATGTATAGATTCTAAAGCTTATTATTTCAATTAGTAAAATTCATTCTGCACTGAAAGATATATTTACTTTAAAATTGATGGTTGCAAACCACAATTATTTTTTTTACACTAACTTTGATAAATAATTGTTCATCACTCTCACTTCTCCCAATCTATCCTTCAACATAAATGTTTCATCCCTTTACCCAAAACAGACTTTTTTCTTTCTCTTGGCATAAAATATACTGTTTGAACTTTGTGTATTACTATTTGCCAACAAAGACCACCAGTAGTTTCTTCAGATTCTATTAGTTCATAATATATTGAGAGAGAGAGAGAGAGAGAGAGAGAGAGAGAGAGAGAGAGAGAGAGAGAGAGAGAGAGCAAATATAAAGTAATAATTATTGAATTACCAAAAAAGTAATGAAAGAAAAAGGAAAAAAATAGTCATTGATAATGTAAAATAGAGAAATATATCTTACCTGTCCCCATAGAAGAGCACCAATTCCCAAGAAAAGACACCACAACCACTGGTCTAAACTCAGTCCCTTAGTACTGAATGCAAACCCACCCAATTCAATAATAATAATCTGAAATGACAAAATAAGAATGAAGAACTGTGACGATAGAAATACAGAGGAATACATTAAAACTCTTTTTCAGAGACATTTAACTTCAAATCTAGAAAACTGAAAAATGTTCTGTATAAAATGTTAATCAATCAATGAGTGTTTGAATTAAATATCATTTCAACCCTTTTGATACCAACTTATTTGTGTTCACTCTTGCTTATAAAACGTCCTGTTTTAAAGTGATCTCAATTAAAACCATCCATTAAAATTTCATGTTAATTTTTGTCCCAAACATCAGCAGGGTTAAGGTTACATTAAACTATAATTGTAAAATACCTTGGCATTCACTGGAACTTAGTTATTATTTACTCATTCAAACACTACTACTAAATAGTTATTTCAATCAATTGTTAACAATAATATTAACATATTTTTGTAAGTTTGTCACCATTAAGTGTTCTTTTGTCTACAATATATTAGATTATTTTTCAAGACATTAATCAGTCAAGCTATTTTGGAAGAAAATGTCACTTCTTCCACTCTGACTAAACATTATACTGCTTGATATAGAGAATAGTGAAAACAAGCAGCTGTAAACTTTTCTCTCCAAGAATCTTGATACATTGTGCTTATCTGGACAAATGAAAAAAAAAATCAAATCTTTAAAACTGTTTGTAGTATACTGATGTAAAATCTATTTGTGATTATTTCCATTTAGTTAATAATGTTTTGGACAACAAGGTATGTCTGTAGATAGAAAATGTCAAGTTACAAAAATAAAATTGATTAGAGAGAGGACAATGTTTACATCAAAAACAAAGGTGATTCTTTTGTTGATGATGCTAAAATGGATGCTGTTGACTGGAAACATTTAGTCTGGAAACAACCTACTGAGATAAGCCTTCAGCATGATCCAAGACTTCTGTGAAGGAAAATACAAAAAGCTTTGAAAATGACTGGATTCAGATGACCAGAGAAATATAATGTCCTTCAATAAATTTTGAAATGGCTACTTTCAGAAGCAAGGTAATAAAGCAGACACGGGCAACCTACAGCTCCTGGGACTTCCTGAACAGCATGTCTAATGAAAAATTACCTTCAATATTTTTAGTAGTATGTCCCACCTGATGATAAGCCATGTTTCATGCAGCCCACTTCTCACAACAGGTTGCCCACGCCTGCAATAAAGTCTATCCTGCAACTTGTTTCATGATCTGCCATGCATTTTGAAGTGGATTATAGTTTATTTGTCAAGTTGTTGTGCTGCATGGCAAAAATGGTTTTACTTTTCCTGGTCAACTTTGTCTTTCATCCCACCAAGTTGATAAAAGAAAACATCTTTCACTTGGAGAAAACCAAAATAATATATTTGTTTATAATCTGTACATATCATAGAGTCATGTACTGAGGTTGATTCACCCACTTACGAAATTTCTAGTCTTGTACCAATGTTATAAGTTGTAATTATTAGCACTATCACCTGACTGAATACTAGGCACTGTCTGTTGATCCTCTCTTGCATTTTAAAAAACTGCACTTAGTTTGTTGTTTTCATATTCTTTAAAGAAAAAAAAAATCTATAAATTCTTAATACAATGTGCCAACTGCCTCAGTTAACCATAATATTTATTTCATACCTATCGATTCTTTAAATAAGTACTTTGTTATATCCTGAGTTTGATTAAATATGAAAATCCAATGAAGGAATACTCAAATGCAATTAAGTAATGCAATAAGGCACTAACCTGTGATATTAATGTTCCTACCCAAATTCCAACAAACACAGGATTTCGTCTAAGGCCTGATAAAATGTTGCGCTGCCCATGAATTTTACGAGAATTTACTTCATTAAATAATGTCATCATGACAAATGTGTTAAAAATGATGGTGAAATGCTGAGAAGGAGGTGCATGTTTCTCTGCCTCTTCTATTCTGCCACTGTCAATATCCAGAATTTCAGCACCTAAAATAAATCAATAGGTGTCAATTCAACAATTTATTTAAAACTAAAATGTTAAAAAAAAAAAAAAAAACAACAAAAGTTTACATAATAAATTTATTTCTGAAATCCTCCTGAGTTTTATACTTAATAGTCTGCTACAAAGATAGTTTCTTTATCATTAAATCACTCCCTACCAGAGAAGTTATCCATCTCTCTCCACCACTCCCAATCCTTATAGCACTGTTCCAGCCTTCTTCCAGTGATAAGGTCTGCTGTCTCCATTGGTACTGTTCACTATGGTCATATAGTTAAGGTCTAACTCCCATAGATTTTATCTCATGTGTTTAGGCAAGTGTTTTCTAAACAGCCTTTGGTTGACACAAGACTGCTAAGAGAGAATGGGTAAACAAACTGCAGAAGCCTGTCAAATGGTTTGTACTTTTTCTTGAGTAAGTCACTTGGTTTCATAACATACCTGGCTCTTGGGTGCTTTTAGTAGAGTCCATTATGTTGTAAGTATTGTAACTAGGTCTCTGATATAAGGATAACTCAGGATCTATTCCTTCCTTCCACCCCACCCTAAATATCTTAAAGTTCCTACAAAATGTTATGCTTTTCTTCCTCTAACCCATAAAATATAATGTGTGTGCAATTAAACAGATATAAATTACATATGCTGTTTGTTGGTGTCTGTATTGTAACTGTTGCACATGAAAGTAATAGGTGTAAGAATACTCTTGGGAACATAGCTGTAGGAGTCTTGCAGGCATAAGTTAGAAAGAAAAAGAATACTTTTGTAAGCTGAAGGAAGCTGCCATCATATGCTACTAGATGCTGATTAGCCTGGCTACAAGGCGAAATCATTTGGGGCATTGGTTCTTGTTGAATGTATTTTTGTTTGGTCATCTTAGTCATTTGAAAATTTTGTCTGGGTTGGTATACTCTTTGAAGGATTAGTTTCTATCTTCAGTAGAAATGATTTTTTTTAAAAAGAAAAATAGATCTGGTGGCCTATGTAAAAGCTATTAAATATATGGTGAAATCAAATAAAACTGATACTTAATTTCAAGTTAACAAAGATATTAACAATTAGACTCTAAAGGATTGTGTGTTTATGGTAAGTTTCATCTCAAAATTTATGAACAATTAATCTTCAATATACTTCAAAATACTTATGAAAATGTAAATAATTAGTCGGGTGTATGAAAATAAACTTAGTTTATTTTGCTTATTCCCTTATTATGACTAGTAAAAGTGTTACTTACCTCCAAACAGCAGTACAAAAATAACAGTTAATTGATAAATAGCATGACCTATAATATTTTTCATCATTGTCCTAGAAATAAGAGCTTTTGTTCTTCCATATGGTCTTCTTTTCAGCAGCTCTTCGGTTGGGAGCTCTGTTGCAAGAGCGAGGGATGCTAAAGTGTCCATAATTAAGTTGACCCAAAGCATTTGTATAGCTTTCAGGGGACTGTCCTGGAAAAATAAACGAAACAAAAATTATTATTTACATGATGGAAATTTAGAATAAATAAAATCTGTCTTGCTAAGATTGGTAAGATACTGCACTAGAATTTATTACATTCACACTGGCCATCTTTATGCTAGAGGTTTCTGCTTAAGCAGAGTAGATGGTCACTATTCAACAATCATTCATTTTCTCTATTTGTTTTATGTTTAGTATTCCTTGTTTGCATGGGTTCAACAGATATGTTATTTGAGGCATTGTTTTACAGCCAGATGCTCTTCCTTTTGTTGTCCCTTACTTGTTTTTTTAAGTAAGAGCTCTCTTAATTCAATGTGGTTTCAAAGGCATGAAGCAAGTGGATTTGTTGACAGAAATGACAACAACACCGCATACATGTACAGATGCATAGTCAAAATTTTGTCCAAGAGATCTGTTATATATTTGGCAGCTTGGTAACTTAAAGGAGGTAGAACTCTCTGAGACAACAAAATAATTCTAGTGGAATTTGAACTCTCTTCAACTGATCGTTCATTATTCTAAACTATCAGCAATATCTAAATGTTATCATATTACCACTGTTACCATTTAATGTTCACTTTTCCATGATTGCTGATTTTTTTTACAGCCAGATGCCCTTGCTGTTGCCAACCTTCACCTGTTTCCAAGCAAATTATTGTTTCCCCATGGCTTGACATGTTTTCATGGAAGATTGGTTATGAAGGACACTTCTTGTATGATGGTGATGCTGTTTACAATTATTGTGCAATGTTAAAACAAGGACACACACACACACATATATGATGGGCCTCTTTCAGTTTCCATTTGAAAAACAAGTAAGGGTTGGCACCAGGCTGAAAAATACTACTGCAGGAAGTTTTGTCCAATCCATGTCATCATGGAAAAAAGTGGACTTAAATAGACAAGCAGTCTTCCATTGGTGTAGTTGTTTAAAAATGATACAGGGGTATTGAAGGCATACTAATCAGAATCTTGTTTGACACCATAAAAAAGGACACCTAGTTTCTTTGTACCAGTGCTCAATATTGTTTTATGGTGAAACCACCATCTTACATTAAATAGTTCATGTCATATTATGATATTTCTAACCACATATTTGGGGACAAATTATTTTTCACTATCTGTATATATATTTTGTATACATTATCTGCTTTATAAGTCAATACTGTATCCTATTGTGTTAGCAGTGCTATTAAATCATTTGTTAAGGTCTACAGATTTCCTATAGAAATTATAGCCAGCACTGATTTGTTACGACATTTCATATCCGAATATGTCTAATGTAAAAAACAATGCGATCAAAGATGGAAAAATAGGTAATGAGTGTATGAGATATTTCAGGAGTTCTTGCCCCTTCTTCAGCACCACATCCAACCCATTAACCATCCACGAACCCATTGCTTAAATAACCACTAAATAATATATACTTTGTCCTACATTACGGTTGCATAATGAAATACGGTGTCCCTACAAGTGATTAATATGTACGTACCAGCTGCTAGGAATGTGTTTAATATGTAAAATTGGTATATCCAATAGTGTTACACTACTATATTTAGTGGCTATTTAAGCAATGGGTTCATGGATGATTAATGGGTTGAATGTGGTGCTGAAGAAGGAGTAAGAACTCCTAAAATATGGCATATACACCCATTACCTATTTTTCCATCTTTGATCGCATTGTTGTTTACATTAGATGTATTCGGATACGAAACGTCGTAACAAATCAGTGCTCGCTATAATTGCTATAGAAAATCTGTAGAGATAACCTTAACATGTGTAAGCAATGGTTTATACCACACCCTCTTCTCTCTTCATCTCGTAGACATGGCAAGTGTGAAGTGAATGAATGATGGTAAATCAAATGCAGCATGAAACTTATATGAATTTGTATGATATGTCTGGCAAATGTTCATGCAAACCTTTTCAAATGCAGAATGCTGCCCCCATGCCCCGTATCCTCTTGCCACTCCTTCCTCCCCCTAAGAGTTGGCACACTCAACATGGGCACATTTAAAGGTAGGTTTAGTGAGATTGTTGAGACGCTGGAATGAAGGCGTGTAGATGTGTGTTGCATTCAAGAGGTAAGGTGCAGGGAGCTTCTGACAGGTTCCTCACAGGCAAAGAACATAGGTATAAAATCTTCTGGGTAGGCAATAGTGATCGGGTTGGTGGTGTGGGCATACTTCTTACTGAGAAATGTGTTGATAAGGCGATCGAGGTAGTCAGAGTGTGCAATAGGATACTTGTGCTTAGATTAGTTTTGCAAAGTAGCACAGCAGCTATTATTTCTGTCTACATTCCTCAACCAGGGCTGCCAGACGAACAGAAAGATCAATTTTATAATACTCTTTTGCAGACTACCTCATTAACAAATGACAGTGACCATCTCTTTATGGCTGGTGGCTTCAATGAGCATGTTGGGCAGCATCCGGGTGGCTTCCATGGGGTGCATGGGGGCTATGAAATAGGTTCCTGCAATGAGGAGGGAAGTAGGCTATTGGAGTTCTGTGATGTGAATGGCTGTATGATCTGCAGCACTAACTTCAGGAAACCAGCCTGTCACCTATTTAGTTACCAATCTGGTGGCCACACTAAACAGATTGACTACATTCTCACCAGAAAGCAGGAAAAGTGGTTGCTTATAAATGCAAAAACCTTCCCATGTGCAGAGTGCACTCCTCAACATGACTTCAGACTTTGAGCTAGAAGGATTCCAAGAAGCAAACTAGTCAGGAAGAGAAAGATCTGGAAGAGAGAGATATTTTAACCAAAGCATTTGATGAGAAGGAAGAGATAGTGACATATAACATTGAGGACAACTGGAAGTTCCTATGGGACAACTTAATGAGAGCCACTGACCAAATTTGTGGCTGGTGCAAAGTCCCATTCAAACATAAGGTGACATGGTGGTGGAACAGTGTAGTAGACATAGCTATTAGACTGAAGAAAAAGGACTGGAAGAGTGGTAGAAGAGACTTATATCAGGTAGCTAGAAGGGAAGCCAGGAGACAGGTTTATTTAGCTAGGGGAGAAACAGAAAAGAAGAAGTTTGCCAATGTTCTGCGGCATGAGGTCCAGATGCTTGAGATGTTTCAGATTGCAAGACAGTGTGTTAGAGGCTATCACGATGTTGTAGGAGAGAAGTGCATTCGCATGGATGATGGTTCACTTGCAGTTAGTGATTCTGCAAAGAGGCATGGAAATGTCACTATGAAAAGCTGCTAAATGTAGAGAATGCATGGGAGAAGGAGAGTCTGCTTAATGTGAATCCAACAGAGGGACCAGCTACCCAAATCGACAGTACCTTGGTAGATAAAGCAATTATGGATTTGAAGACAGGGATAGCCCATCAGAAATCACTGCTGAGATGCTTAAAATATCTGGTAGAGTGGGTTATGGTTTAGTCAGCTCTATAGTTAATCAGGTTGTCCACGAGGGAGTCATAACCAATGACTGGTGTAGCAGCATTATAGTCAACTGCCACAAAGGTAAAGGTGAAACCTTAGACAGAAATAATTTCCAAGGTACCAAATTGTTGGACCAGGTGATGAAAGTTACAGAAAGTTGCATAGCTCAACTAATTAGGAAATGGAGATGCAGTTTGGTTTTGTGCTAGGGAGAAGCACTACTGATACTATCTTCCTGGTAAGGCAACTGCAGGAGGAGTATTTAGCCAAAGATGTATTTGGCTTTTGTTGACATTGAGAAAGCCTTTGACGGGGTCCCCAACTCCCTTATATGGTGGTCAATGTGGAAGTTAGGGATAGATAAGTGGTTGGTGAAAGCTGTACAAGCCATGTACAGGGATGCTGTCAGTAAGGTGACAGTCAGCAATGAGTATAGCAAGAAATTTAGTGTACAGGTAGGAGTTCACCAGGCCATAACAGAGGAATTTAAGACTTGGGAGCTCCTCTACACCGATGTCCTTGTTCTTATAGCTGAACCCCTACCAGGTGTGGAGACAAGGTCTGGAGTCAAAAAGCCTTAGAGTTAATTTAGCAAAGACAAAAGTTCTAGTAAGTAGAAAAACTGACAAATTACTAATCCCTTCAGGGCGATGGCCCTGCTTGATATGTAGAAAAGATGTAGGTAGAAATCCCATAAGGTGTACCCAAGCTATAAGAGGTTCAGTGGTGTCACAGGTAGGTTAACAGAGAGAGTAGTCTTTATGTGTGGCAGATGTGTAAGTACAATAAACACTAAAAATGTACAGAAAATATGTGGTTACTTGACTGGTGACCACAGCTGCTGCTACTTATTGTTGCTGTGTGTGAGAGAGAGAGAGAGAAGACTGCTATAAGATGACAGAGAAGGTGAAAATAGACTTCCTCAAATGCCCAGGGGATCCTTAGAAGTAGTAGATAGCTTTTGTTACCGAAGCGACCAAGTTAGCAATGGAGGAGGATGCTCCTAGAGTGTAGTTGCTAGAATAAGAATGGGCTGGACAAAGTTCAGAGAGCTACTACTTTTGTTAGTAATAAAGGGCTTCTCCCTTAGAGTGAAAAGCAGATTGTATGATGCCTGTATACAAACAGCCATGCTACATGCGAAGGCTTGAAACAAATGAAGCCAGCATACACCACTGGATGTGCAACGTCAGTGTGCATGTACAATGGAGTGTAAGTGTTTAAAGAGAAGAATTGAGTATAAGAGGCATCAGATGTTGTGGGCAAGAGAAAAGACTGTGCTGGTATGGTCATGTGATGCATATGGATGAAGACTGTTGCAAAAAGAAGTGCTGATCTCTAATTGTGGATGGGACCTGTGGAAGGGGTAAACCCAGGAAGATGTGGGACGAAGTGGTAAGAAATGATCTTCAGATGTTGAGCCTCACAGAAGAGATGACAAGTGATCAAGACTTCTGGTGATTTGCTGTGCTTGAGAAGACATGACAAGCTAAGGGAAATCGTGGCTATCCACACATACATGTATGTCCTTTATGGTCACCCCCACCCCCCCACACATTATCTGACCTCTGTCAAAACTTCCATCTTCCCAACACCTGCTGCAGCGCCCTCCCTTCCCCTCTCTCTCGTGACTATATGCACACTCTCCATGCCCTCTCATCCTTGTTTACCCCCTCCCAGCCTCTCCAATTTCCCTCATCATTGCTTGCTACAGTCATGTCTTCCCCTATCTCTAAACATATCCTTTCACACTCTTATGGAATATTCCCCCACTATCCCCTCTGCACTACTTATATCCCCCGCCCCCCACTATTCCTGTGGGTAGGCCCCAATACATTTCCAACTCCATCTATTTCTCTCCTTCTCACTCTGGCTGTCTATCTTTCTAACTCCCTCACACCTTTCTTCTTCTTCCTTGTCCTACTGATGTAGCCAAGTATCTCCTGTATAGTAAGACAACTATCCTTATTCCTCTATCATACTCAAACCTCTCACCTGGCACACAGCCACTTCCCTCAGCTCCACTCCTTCTCTCAACTAAGAGGTCTCTCTCTTGCAAGTTACTTGGCGACTCCGCTGGTACTGGTGTCATGTAAAAAGCACACAATACACTTTGTAAAGTAGTTGGTGTTAGGAAGGAAATCCAGCCGTAGAAACCATGCCAAAACAGACAATTGGAGCCTGATGCAGCTCTCTGGCTTGCCAGCTCCTATCAAACCTCCCAACCCATGCTAGCATGGAAAACAGATGTTAAATGATGATGATGACGTATGAAAATTCATAAAACAATAAATCTTTTTTATAAACAAACTGTCAATATAATTTTCAATCAAATTCATATGAGTTTTGGTCTCTTTAAAAAGTATTAATATGTATAACTTGAATTCATAATTTTCATGAATCCTTACTTTCAAAATACAACATATTGATATTGCTAATTAGTAAAAAAATAAATAAATAAAAATCGTGCATAATGTAAAGGAAAACTTACATTTATAGCGCAGGCTCCAAAGAAAGCAACTAATACAGCAACCACATTGACAGTCAGTTGAAATTGTAAGAACTTGGCAATACTGTCATACACATTGCGACCCCACATCACAGCTTTTACAATACTAGTGAAATTATCATCAGTTAAGATGATGTCTGAGGCTTCTTTAGCAACATCAGTTCCAGAAATGCCCTGGTAACAAGATTAAAAAAAAAAAAAAAGCAAAAAAAAAGCAATGAATAAGAATACATAAAATTTTCTTTTTCTTTGAAACTAGGATAATTTTACAGATATATTGGTAGTTCTTTCTCTATAAAATTGCTTGAGCTGACATTACTTTCATCATCAATTAACTCTTTAGCCGTCAGATTATTTTATCAAATGTAATGCTTATTTATTCACATTGTTTTTAATTAATCATGTATTACCTTGTGGCTTTAAGATTTTGATGATGTGATTGCATATTTTTGGAATGACATTGTAGGTTAGATATGAGAGGCCATATCTGGCCAGTTTGAACATAAACCGAGTACAATATTTCAGCTGGCTGGTTTAAATGCTAAAAAGTTAAGGGAGAGAAATCGAGAAAGCGACACCTAAAACAGTGCAAGCCATTAACTTCATTGTCAGATATGACTGTACGCCATTATTTTCTCAGACACACATGCCAGATTTACAGAATCACTACATTCTCATTAAAATTGTTTAATATGTAACTGACACCAAAATGACCAAGCAACTATGATATGCCACAAAAATAGGTGTAACATTGAGTTATCTTCTCTTGTAAGCATGTCCTGTAATGCCTGTCTGTCTAGCAAGTCTCATTGTGCATCCCACTTTTCTAGCTACATTTTGCACTCCCATCATTCAGCTCACACAAATATTTTCCCTCTTTCTTTTCTGAACACAAATACACACTTGTGATTATATATATATGTATATAGTTGAAAAGGGGTTTAGAATTAATACAAAGCAAATGTTATAGTTAAAAAATAAAGGAGGAAAACAGCAAGGAAGTATGTTTAAATATTGTTTGATATATGTTACATTGAGTGACTTTTATAAAATATAACCGGTTTCGATGTGTATGTCCATCTTATCAAACATTAAGAGTTGAAAGTCAAAGAATAGGGAATAAGAAAAAATTGGAAATTAAAGACAGTTTGTTCTCATATATTTTGGTAAGATGGACATACACATTGAAACTGGTTATATTTTATAAAAGTCAATCAATGTAACATATATAAAACAATATTTAAACATACTTCTCTGCTGTTTTCCACCTTTACTTTTTAACTATATATATATATATATATATATATATAGTTGAAAAACAATAAAAAACAATAAACAAGAAAACGAAGACAGGTGTAACAAGTAGATATATTAGTTTGACGCTCAAGGAAAAAAAAG
>JAOPUL010000839.1:37769705-37789738 GCA_027564515.1 Octopus rubescens | reverse complement strand
GGAATGATCTGCCAATGTACTTGAAGCAATCATCATCATTGTCCAAACCTTTGGCAAATTGCTTCATATATCCAAGTCGGATATAGGGGGAATGAAAAATGAAGTTTTCTCTTTGAATTAATGATTCATTAATGATGTTCACTGTCCCTACTGCAATTGTCTCCCTTGAACGCCATGTCACTTTTTAACCAATGGTCTTGCTTTGTTCTACAATCCCATCATCTCATGAAACAAGGTTATTTCATGTACCCACTTAGCTGCCCAAGCAAGCAATTCAACATCTTTAGGTCAAAGCAAATAGACCATTGATGTTCGTGATATCAGAGTTTCTACAAGACAATGATGACATTTTCATATTCTGTAAGCTTAATTGAATGAGTAATTGGTAAAGACGTCTAGCTGTTTCCATTGTGTAATAAAACACATTTCAATGTTCTGGTGAAGCTGTCTATAAAAGCTACCAATCTTGTGGGTGATATTCTGGTAGTCCCATTTGGAGAAAAAGTCCAGGGATGTTATTGCAGTAGAAAAGATCTTCATCTTTTCTGAAGTAAGGAAGAAGTGCCTCCTCTTTTTTCTCGATAAGCTGTTACTTGTTTACACCAAACTGCATTTTTTTCAACATCTGAAAAAGGAAGGTCAGCCACAAAGGTAATGAATGATATGAGAATCTCTTTGCTATTTGGTACCAGCCACTATGCAGATTCCAAATCATGTTATTCCCATGTTTGTCTTTTATTGTAACAACTGAAGCCTTTCACATTAACGATGCAAAAATAAACAATCAATGGAGTGATTTTGCAGCTCATGCCTCACCAAAGTTTTAATTTTTTTACTTTGTCCATTTGTCCATTGCCGAAGGGAATATCCCTTATGTTATGAAGAGAAATTTTTGATTCTAAGATATCTCCTGTGTTGCCATGAGACAATTTCTGGTTCTGAGATATCTGCTGTATTATTAGATTAAATGAATATAAATCTATCCTGGAGAAAAATATGAAACTGCTTGTCAAAGATATTGTTCCGATTAGCTTGAGGAATAATCTAAAGAAGACAGAGCACTGAAGTTACAAAATATGTATATTAAGCTGTAATACGTTGGGTATGATTAATTTTCATACAAGTAGTTTTACCAGAATATGTGTCAAGATTAAGAAAATTACAACAGAATTCTAAATTTATTTTCTTAAAAAATATTAGAAATCTAAACTGGAGTTGTAAATTTACATTCAGTAACTTCAGTTTATATATATCAACACCACTGGTTTGTTTTTTAAAGAATGGAACATTTTAATCATTGTTTCAGTGGACAAAACCTAAAATCCTTTAAACACAAGTTGAAACTACAAAAAGCTTCAGATGGCATATTATTTTGTATTTGGTTTGTAGGAAAATAAATAAATACGACTAACTAAAATGATGTGACTTCCAAGAACAATTATCTGAATTTTTAAATGTATCAAGCATTGGCAAATATACTTAAAATGAACAAAATCAGTTTAAAGAAAACCAGACTAACCTCGCCAGTGGCTGGATCCCTGATTCTATGGTTAAATTCTCTGCCTTCAATCACCAGGAATTCTTCACCAGGGCGAAGGATACCGCATTTTGCGGCAATTGACCGTGCTGTGTTAACATTGTCCCCGGTTACCATTCTTACGGTAATACCAGCCTCTTGACATTTCTTTATGGCACCAGGAACCTAGGAAAGGAAAAAACCCACAAAAAAACCCACATCCATCATGTAAGAGGCAATGATTATACTGGTCAGCAATAATTTCCACAAGTTATTTAAAGATCATACACAAAATTTCCATGATTCATCATAAACCAATGATTCTTGGCACTTATCCTTCTGCAGACATCCAACCATTTATTTTATTACATGGAAATATGGCAAATGAAGGACCCAAAATAGTAATTTGGCAACAACATATTATTTCCCTGGTTATAATATTCAGTTAGAAGAGAAAACGATAAATTAATTTAAATTTTCAAAGATGTAGAGATGATGAATAACGGAGAGAAACATTGCATTTTATGTCCATCATCATCATTTTAATGTTCACTTTTCCATGCTTGCACAGGTCAGACAGAATTTGTTGAGGTAGATTTTCCTGCCACCAATCCATACCTGTTTCCTAGTAAGGTAATATTTACCCTTGTCCAGACATGTTTTTCATGAAAGACTAGAAATGAATGATACTGCCTGTAGGATGGTGGCAACTACTTACAACTATAAACACACACACAATACTTTGGTTGAGCTGGAGCTATTGTAGAAGACACTAGCTACAACAAGACTAAATCAGAAACCATGTAGTTGGAAAATGAACTTCTTAAAAATATAGTTATGTCTGCACCTATTTATTCAGTTGGATTATTGTGAATTTATACCTGACAGGTATAAATGAGTTATAATCTATTTACTCCTGTCTATCAACTTGGAAAAAATATAAATTCATTACAGAAATTAACCATTGTTCAATCCATATGAAATTTTGGAATTGGAGACAAATATCTGTTCTGTGAAAAGATTTGATTGAATATCAACAAAAGCATTTTTGTTGGCACTATTAGCTATTTCTATAATGGTTAAAAGGAAATAAGTGAATATTGACATGTTATTGTAAATCAACAAGGGCATTAAAAAGATACTAACCTCATTTCGTACGGGATCTTCAATACCAACAACGGCAACACAAGTAAGTCCTCGAATAATTTCATCTTCTTTTTCCCAGTTAGGTTCCTCATCATAATGAGTTTCGTTTTCCTTGGCAGGTCCTGGAAATTGACATTTTCAAGAGCTGATAAGTATTTTCTTCTAATATTGTACTCAACATTTTTTTTTTTAAATCAACATTTATTGCAGTAAACATGTGACCATTTTTTTTATAGTTAGTACTTTTAATTTAATGGTCACGTGAATTGGCAGAATCATTAAGTCGTCAGACAAAATGCCTTAGGAGTATTTAATTACAGCCATTTATGTTTTGAGTTCAAATCTCAACAAGATAAATAGTGCCTATTACCATTCTGGGAGATGGGAGGCAGATCAATAAAATAATGCACCACCAAGATACTTGAGTTGATTTAATTAACTTTACTCCTTACCTTAAATTTATGACTTTGTACTAATGTTAAAATTCAATATTCCTCATTTAATGAAAGCATAACTATATTAGGTTTTATTTTGCAGACAATAAGTACACAAAACAGTGTGTGTGTCTAAGTATGGATATGAAAAATAAAAGACAATATCTGATTAGAATAGGGAAAAATGCAGAATCTGAAGAGAATGATGTTGGTCTAAATTGGCAACAATTAGTCCATAGGAAAATTCGATAAATTCAATTGCTGAGCAGTGAGAATTATTTCCAGTGAAATGGCTGCAAGAAAGGAACAAACCACATTACTTTGAATGCGTGCATTCATCAATCTGGAAGACACATTTGCTTGAGGTCCCTTGTTTGGTAACCTGCTGGGTACTGAGAAAGCTCAGTGAAGATAAATGGTCTGTGAGAGCTGTTTGGATTGGTAGCTAGTTGAAAAATAGGATTTTAGTTTATTTACAGGTTCACCAGGGCCCTGTTCTCAGTCTTCTATTTTAGGGAAAACAATGGATGTTCATAGGAGCTTTTATACAATGATGACCAGGAAGAATGAGCTAGAGTCCAAAGATATAAAAGACCAAAGTGAAAGTTAGCAACAGAGAATAAAAATACCCAGTGCCACCAGAAAAATGGCTTTACTTGATAATTAACAAGAAAGTTAGTTAAACCAGTATAATGTACCATTGTAGGAATGGGTTACACAAATAATGCAGTAGAAAATTTCGCAAGAAACAAGGACTACTGGTGTGATATATGCACGAGTAAATTGTAGAAGCACCTATGAAATTCATGAACTGCTCAGATGGCTAGTTAGAAGTTGTAGTTAGTTATGCAAACAGTATCATTAATGGGACTGTATTGGCCAGCCAGTACTGAAACGGATGATATCACAAAAATCATATTAACCTTGTTTACATTTAGTTTGGAGGTAGTGAGGTATTCTCAAATGTAAGGGAGAAAACTCTAATCCTTTCTTCTATTATTCATTTCCGTTCTTCAGCAGAATGTTAAAAAGTTAAGTAACCTAATTAGTGTAGAAAGTGCTTGTAATGAAAAGGATGGAAGGAAGTTTAGGGTGCCATAATATCTGTTGGCATAAAAGGAATTTTCTCTTAGTGCAAAAAGACCTTGTGATTACAAAGTGTGATGCTCAAATTTAACCCTTTAGAATTCAGATTACTCTGCCAAATGTAATGCTTAATTATTCACATTGCATCATCACAAAGCTTCGATAGTTTGATGGTGTGATTGTTTATTTTTAGAATGACATTAAAGGGTAGGTGTGAGAAGCTGGATTCGGCCAATTTGAATGTAAATTAGGTAGAATATTTGGGTCAGATATGACTGGTTTAAATGCAAAAATGTTAATATGAGCATTGAATACAGATTTGTTGGTGGCCAGTATTTTCAATAAGCAATTTCAGGGAGTATTCAAAACAGAAAACAAAATTATATCAGTATGTCAACTATGATTAAATTGTTGCTGTTGTATAACAACCAGGTTAGCTGTAAACAAGACCCAAGACATACAAATAGTTAGCTGAATGATGAGACCCCAACAGGGGACCATACTGCACACTTTGACATATGGTGGAAATGGTTAATCCTACAGGGTGACAGACAAGCCATGTACTCCTCTCTACTGTTCAGTTTATTTCTGTACACATGTATATTCTAGTAAGTGGCCAGAGTAGAGGTGCAAGATGACTGAAAGGGTGAGATAGTAATTTAGGATGATATTGTATTAGTATGCAGAAGGTGGTGATGGTGGTGTTGTAGATGTACTTGAGTGTGGCTGTACTTGTAGCAGCAGGGAGTGTGAATATTAAAATTAGCTGTGGCAATAAATATTGCCCTTCGTAAGTTTAGGTGGTCTGTTATACCTAATATTTGTGATTTGTTGTGCATGTGGCCTTTGTACAATGTGTGATAAGGCAACATATGTTGTTATGTGATCTTTGTAATTTATTGGGGTTTGTTTTAGAGAAATTGAGGGCCAAACATATTCCAAAATGGATCTAACATATTGTTTTATTAATTGCTGTTGTTGGTCAGATGCTGTTCCTGTATGTTCTCTAAGTATATTACGGCATTGTCTTGCTTTTTTCACTATATCTTTTCTAATGTTCTGTGACTGTCGTAGAGGTGATATATGTGATTTCCTGCACTTTCCTTTTCTGTGTGTGTGTGGTAAATTGTCAAATGGAATGGATGGTTGCATTTACTGTTCTCTGAGAAGGGAAAGGATATGGTAAATTTGGTAGTTGGACCTGTACAAGACTGTTGTTTTGGAGCAAGGATTCTTTGTTATTGACGCAAAGTTGGAGTAGTTGCGCAACTGTATTGAAATGTGAGAGTAATGACATTTATCTGTTAATGAGGTTATGTGTATGTTTTGTAAAGGTGCAAGAAGGCTGCATTGATATAGATTAAGAAGAGTGGGTGAGAGGATGGATCCCTGTGGCACTCCATAATACAAATTCCAAAATTCTGGATGAGTTGTTGTATATTACACAGGTTTTACAACTTGAAACAGTTTGACAGCCATTATTTTGTGTTGTTTCTTGAAAAAGGTGTCCAACAATTTTTTGTATGACTAGGTAATGCAAAACAGAGTTGAATGTGTTGCTGATGTAAATGATAATTAGAATGGTGTGTGTGTGCAGGGGAAAGGAAGGGGGTTGGTATTGAAGCCATCATGTATTTTATTTGTAAAAGTTGTGGGTAGTGTGGTGGTTGAATGCAGTGGTGTGCCTACATGTAGTGGGTTGGAAAAAGGAACATGTGGGTGGGAAATCCGAGAATCCAACTGAGTTTTTTTAGGATTTTTGAAGGTGTGTATGGGAGGTTGATTGGTCTGCATAGTGCTGATTCACTACAGTTTTATTGGGTTTGCAACAGTGAACTTCTGTTGTTTTCCTGTCTGGTGTCTTTGTTGTTTCATCCTCTGTAACCTGGTGTACCCTGTATTATTGATCGACTTCAGAATGCCAACAGTAATCTGCTTTTATAAATGATAATCTAGACCATAATTCCAGAATATAAATTAAAAAAAATTTTTCCTTACCATGAACAAAATGTTTATATGCCAAGCACAAAGTTCTCAAACCATAATTAGCCATTGGTTCAATAACATTTGCCACCATATCTTCCTGGTCTTGAAGAGAAAAAGGTTTGGGAATTCCATCATGTCCAAGAATAAAGTCACACCTTGTAAAAAAAAATTAAAAAATTTTATTAAGGAGATTATTACATCTGAATAATCTTTACATATACTGATTCATGTATTTTCTTTCTTTTCGTTGGTGCATTTTTTAAAAACGTTATACAAAAGAGAAAAAGCAATTTACTTACTTTTTTAAGACGATTTCAGAGGCTCCTTTTGTGTATAACCGAAATCCGTCTTCAAGCTTTAATACTGTACTCATAGATTTTCGAACAGAGTTGAAGGTATAAATTTTATAGATCTTATCAACGGGAGTTTCTTCTCGCAAGGCATCATAATCTTGTCCTAAATCCAATGCAAAGCCTAAAAGTGCACATTCAGTCTTATTACCAAGTTGTGTTGGTAAGGAGGAGCTATCTTTACTTGGCTAAAAGAAAAACAAGAACAAGAAAAAAAATTAAATAGAAATGGATATAAATGAAATATACATACTTGAAAAAAAAAAAAAGATTTTAATAAGCTTAATTTAATAAGTCAGTCTTCATGACAGGAAGACGTTCATTGTTTACATCTTATGGACAACATGTATTGTATGCTAAAAGCTTAGTGATGGTGATGACAATAAATATACACATGAAAACATAAAGGTACATATTAAACAGTTTATTGTTGTGCTGAAAATGTTGTTATTTGAACTGAAACTCATATTTATTGAGTAGTCATAAACATTATAATAATGACAATAATAATTGAAAACAAAACTGTAGAGTTTAATAGTGAGGAGGCAGTGAAATTTCAGCAGTTTTAAATTTAGGATAATGTAGTGGTTCTCAGTATCTTTAGTCAAGGCCCATTAACCCCCCCCCCCCAGAACTACACCTAATTTGAATAAATCAATTACAGAAGGGAGATAACAAAAACAACTGGCTGCTGTCATAACCATGTTACTTTGAATGTTTGTGCTTTTATCATTGATATTATTTACAAAGCAGCTCCAGCTCCACTGCCCCAGATTATACCCAGATTCTAACTAGGTTAAGTAATGGGTGAGATCTATTTAGTGTTGCATAATTGGAAGGACTTAAATACTTGATTAGGAAATAAAAATCAACTTTGCCAAAGATACACTTATTGGAAACTATTTCAAGTTCTAAACAGGGACATTATATGAAACTATGTATGACTTACTGCTACAAAGATCAACACTTAAAACTTAAAGGAAGGGAGTTATGTGTGTGTGTGTGTGTATAAAGGAAGAAATTACACAACAGTTACTAGACAAACACTAAATGTAATTATGATTTCTAGCATAGCACAAGGATAGAAATTTAGGGGCTAGAAACAGTCAAAATAAAATGAAATTCAGTGTATTCCTAGAATATATTTTATAGTCCTTCTGGAAGAATGAAAATAAAAAAGTATTCATCACTACTAATTCTGTCATCTGCTGACGCCCCCCACCCCCCCAACACAGAGAAAAGAAAATTATATAATTAGGAAACTAACTTAACTTTTCATTCTAAATTGATTTGAGATTTTATTCTTTTATACTTCAGTCATTGGACTGTGGCTAGGCTGGGGCATCACCTTGAAGGGTTTAGTTAATCAAAAGAAAACCAGTACTTACTCTATCAATCTCTTTTTGTTTTTACCAAACTGTTAAGTCATAGGCAGGTGAACAAACCAACACGACTGTCAAGTGGTAAAAGTCAAACACAAACACACACACACACACACAACTGGCTTCCAGACCAGACACAAGGTATTAGTAGGCCTGAGGCAGTAGAAGAAGACTTGTCCAAGATGTTGTGTAGCTTAACTGAACTCCAAGCTACATGATTGAGAAGCACATTTCTTAACCACTCAGCCATGTATGTGAAAACCATCTGATGAAACAAACAATTACATCACAGAACAGTCATTTTGGCCATTTAAGAACACTTCCAAAACTATAACATTTTTGTTTATTTCTTAATAATTCTTTCTAATTTTGGCACAAGGCCAGCAATTTTGAAGGGAGTGGTAAGTTGATTATATTGACCTCAGTGTTCAACTAGTATTTATTTCATTGACACCCGAAAGGATGAAAGGCAAGTTCGAGCCTGGCATCGTTGTTTATTTCTAAATAATATTGGTTTCAAATGTAGCACAGGGCCAGCAATTTTAGGGGAGGGGCAAGTCGGTTACATCGACCCCAATATTCAACTGGTACTTATTTTCTCGACCCCGAAGGGATGAAAAGCAAAGTCGACCTCAAGGGAATTTGAACTCAGAATGTGAAGATGGATGAAATACCACCAAGCATTTTGCCCAGCATGCTAACGATTCTGCCAGCTCACCGCCTTCTATTTCTTAATAATATTCTCAACTAACAGTCAATAAGTTTCATTACACTTTTAAGTTATGGTCACTAATACAACTCTACTACATCTGGAATTGCGATGGAATCATGTCAGTAACAAGCTGGTAGAAGTGTGGTGACATTTTTTAACATTCTTAGAAAACAATAATATCAAAAAAATAAAAGAAAGTGAACACAACAGATTTTTGTGTGTCCTGAAATGGTTAAAATGACTCTTCCTTGGTGTATTGTTTTATTCTTTTACTTATTTCAGTCATTAGACTATGATCATGCCGGGGCACTGACTTGAAGAATTTTAGTCGAATGAATCAACCCCAGTACTTTTTTATTTATTTTTTAAAGCCAGGTACTTTATTCTATCGGTCTCTTGGCTGAACTGCTAAGTTACGGGGACAAAAACACACCAACACCGGTTGTCAAGCGGTGGTGGGGGACAAACACAGACACACATATATTATCATTTAGCACCAGTTTTCCATGCTGGCATGGGTTAGATGAGTTGACTGGAAACTAGCCAGCTGGAGAGTTGCACCAGACTCCAGTCCGTTTTGGCTTGGTTTCTACAGCTTGATGCCCTTCTTAACATCAACCACTCCAGAGAGTGTACTGGGTGCCTTTAACATGTCACTGGCATATATATATATATATATATATATATATGATGTGCTTCTTTCAGTTTCCGTTTTCCAAATCCATTCACAAGGCTTTGGTCAACCGAGGCTATAGCAGAAAGTGCCACACAGTAAGCAAGCTTCTTACCACACAGTCACTCCTGCGCCTATAAATATTTTTATAAGATAACAAGCTGTGCCAACCCAGTACTTTTGAGATTATTGGACATATAACGATAGTAGCAAACTATCAAATTTTAATAAGCTAAGGAGAAAAATTATGCATTATGTAAGAAGAAAATAGATCAAAGGAAAATAAAAAATTCTGGTATTTTCACAGTATTTTCTTAAATTAGAAATGATGTTGAGATTTCATGGCTGCAAGTAAATCACAGTTTAGGTTAAACGTCAATGTAAAAAAAAATTTTTAAAACATTAAAATTATTAACCTCTCTCTTCAGTACATCTAAACCTTATAGAGGACTTTAAACTCCAGTTGCTGTTTTATTGTCAAAATCCTTGTCAATGAAAATGAATAATATTTTATATTTTTCTCTGAAGCTTGGTTTAGAATTTTATGAAGTATGCCATTTTGATTTTCTTTCTTGCTTCTTTTCTCTCCTTGTTTCTATGTTGTTGTGCATCTTTTCTACACAAAACTTGTTCTCTATTACATTAAAAAAATTTCTGCTTCCATTTTAAGATTGTTGCCTAGAAATTCCAGGAAATATGGTGAAACTGGTCTGACATATGTATCTGATCTGGCTGAATCAGGATTACTCTCCAAAATGCCAAATTTTCTTTATTGTCTGATATATTTTAACTCTATTTAAACCATTTCTACAATTATTTAAATATTTTGGTATATTTTTGTAATAAAATTTACATTGTTGACTTAATATTTTCTGTCATTCCTGTCAGATTTCTGTTGTTTTTGCATTTGTTGCAGCATGTTATTTCTTATTTGTTAATTATCTCCTTGTTTCTATGTTGTTAAATATTTTTTGTCACCGTGGTAATTGAAAAGTGGGATAGACAGAGATCTTTCACCCTTTCTGTATGTTTGATGGTAGTTAGTGAATCTCTGTTATTTGACAGTGAGGATTCAGTTGTTCAACTGAATTACCCGCTCCTGAATTAACATGTAACTGGTCAAGCATTTCATAGACAAGTGTACTCTGTAATTCTCAGGCAGAAACAGCAAGACACAGTGTGCAAAAAAAAAAACGAAGAAAAAAGTGATGAGATAAGTTTGATGGGAATCGTCCAATAAAATATAAAGAAAGTATTGGAACAAACCAGAAGTCAACAATAATAATGAAATAAAGAAACGTGTAATTTACTTACTATAACTTTAGATGTATATCCACTGTTGATTGCAATGGTATGTATCAAAAGAGTACTTATTACTGGGTTTATATCATTAAAATTTGGCGTTTGCTTATAGTGAATGCCTAAGGAAGATAAACATAAACAACTTTTAAACAACTTTATATATAAACATACTTTCAGGTAAGTCACAGAAATGAATATTAGTTTTAAAAGATATTAACCCTTTTGTTACCGTATATTTCTGTTGGAATACACTTCTTTTATTTCAATTAATTTTGAAAATAATGAATAATTTAGTAAAATAACTATCATTATTAAGCTGGTGTCTGGAATATAAATTAATAGGAAATTTTGATGGAAGGTTTTAATTTAAACCTCTTTAAAAACAGGAAGTTTTTATCATAGTAAGTAGGGGATGTCTCAGATGGATTGGTATCAAAAGGGTTAATGCATAGTGAAAATGATAGTGTATAAGTGAGATGGCCAAATGGATAGAGTAATGGACTACCTGCTCAAAGTGTGTGAGCTCAAACTCTCTGTTGGTATTTTGTTGCGTTTTTTGGCAAGAACTCTTTGTTTTACATTGCTTCAGCTCACCCAGTTGTTGAGGATTGGTATCAATTTGTCATTTATAACTGGGATAATTTATGGCTGAGCACAAACTGATACAAACCTTTTGATCAAGCGACTTTATTAACATGTGAAATATTTATCCTGAGCAGTGATCGATACTAACACTACACTCTAACAGTGTTTGCTTACATAACTTATTTTAAATATTTTAAAATTTGTGCCAGAGACCAGGTCTCCAAACTCAAGTACATGTTAATGATGAATCTGAAAAGAAGACTATACTAGGAACTGACTAACATAGAGAAAGCTCTTTCTGAAGTTAAAAACAGAGTTATTAAACACAAAATGACAAACTTCCAACAAAAACTCCAGCAAGAATGCAACTTAGTATCCAAAAGTTCTGACCAACACTTTTGAAAAAAGCTAACCTGGATGAAATGATAATTAGCATAGAACAGCTTAGAACAGAAGATAGAGTAGATGGTAGGTATTTCTATGAAAGATGAACCTATACAAAACAAGGGTGACAGTATATGGTGGAGTACCAGTGGATCCAAAGTTAAAGTTGCAAAGCTTTCCCCAAAGTTTGCTATATACAATAAGGTCAATGACATATCTATCTATATCTGATATAGAAAAATGTTTTATTAAGATGAGCTGAAAATCATATTATGATAGTAAACACTCCAACAACAGATAACAATAAATTTGATATTAACTCCCATACTCTCTAATTTTTTGACAAACAAATCTTTCGAAAGAATTTGTCCAATAAGCTTGCCTTTCAACAAAAGAGTCTGTATGCCATCTTATGCTAAAGCTGCCAGGGAGACAAGATTCAATTAAATCTAAGTTTATAATATGAGAATACATTAAGGAAAATTGGGAAAACTCGTAACCTTGACATCAGTGTTAAAAGGAGCCTGACTAATCTAAGAAAACATATCAGAGCTAAACAAATTACATATTTCCCTACAGATAAGCCAAATAAGATGTCTCAAGATACTCTGTTGAATTATGTCAGCAGCATGGAATCACACATTAAAGATATGAGTGAGGTGGCCATACTTGATTATGAAAAGAATGACAAAGTCCCAAATGCTTGCATAGGATCGTGGTGCAACAATTTACAAGGAGGAAAATGAATGGCTAATAACGTCCAAGCAAATAGTACTCTTATATGCCTTAGAAAAGATTATAAAACACACAAATCATGTTACTGGAACACCTACCCATCCTGTCTGTGGTGCTAACAATGTCAGCAGCAACAGAATATCACACCTTCTTACATTCAATGATACAGACATCAGTAAATGTATGTGATAAAACAGAAAACCTCCTCAGCAGAATCAATGATTGTAACTTTAAATACAACCTCACTGACTATGTTATAGGCAGTATGGATGTAGTTTCACTGTATCTATCCACTGGTAGAGAATTTACTATTGAAAAATGTGTGGAACTGATTAGTGATAGTGAGATGGTGTTCCATAATGCAGTAAAGAATACTGACTAAACAAAACGTGGAGAATTCCTGTCCAACCTGACTTAAGCTAGGTAGATACCCACTCCTATCATCTCTGCTTTTAAAAAGCTGTTGAGTGAAGGTAGATGTTCACAGCATTAGAACCACAGTTGCACATGCAGTAGGTGTCAGTTTTAAAAGGCCATATATTTAGTTTTGACATCAAACATTAAAAACAAATAAAGGATGGTTGAAGTTGGAATTGCTGGAGACATCACCAACCTTTTTATGGTATGGTACAATGGGCAATTTAAACAGAAATTAGTGAAAAAGTAGTATAATCAAGCATTGTACTCTGAATTTGTGGATGATATTAACCTTGTTGTCAAAATGATTCCTCACATTGATGACATATGAATGAAGAACACACAATGAGTACAATAAAGAGCTAAGCAAATTCCGTCCATGATAGCATTAAAATAATGATTGACTACCCACATAGGCATTTACCTGTACTAGATACCGAGTGATGGATTAAAAAAAATGATACCATAAATAGTACACCTAAAAGGAAGAAACCCCCACCTCCAAAAAAACAAACTTTAATTCTATATTAACTATAATGTTATAATGTAGAGGTTTTCTAAGCTTTGCAGGACTTTCAAGAGTTGGTGCTTAGTGGTTTTATGATGTAAACCAGAAGAGACATAAATATTGCTAGATGATCTTGTACACATTTTCTGGCTACTAAGCAGAAACAGAATGAAATGCTTGTAGCAGATATAAAACTTCTGATCCATAAGTAAGAAATCCAGTACCGTATCTACTCAGCCATCTCTACAGAAATTTGAGTTAGCAACTTCATATTAAATAAAACAGCAGCTGTTCTGTTCTCTCAATAAAACCTCTAGGCACTTACATCCAACGTAACTCTGTACAACTGTCATCCTATTCGTCGTCAATGTTCCAGTTTTGTCAGAGCATATAGCAGTAGCGTTTCCCATTGTTTCACACGCATCTAAATGACGGACTAAATTATTGTCAAACATCATTTTCTAAAAAATAAAATTATAAAACATTATATATAAAAAAAAGTAAATAATTTTCATCGTAATTGAATAACTTTTAAAGAATTCATAATAAATTAGAATCATTTCAGAAAACAAACAATTTTTGTATTTTCTATTAAAGTCATTAATATTTTAAAAGAAAGAATGTTCTTAATTTAAAAGATATTTAATAACATTTAATATAAGATAGTAAATGAGGTAATATAATAGTTTCAAATTTTGGCACAGGGCCGGGATAAGTTGATTACATCGATCCTAGTGTTTAACTGGTACTTAATTTGTTAACCCCGAAAGGATGAAAAGCGAAGTTGATCTCGACAGAATTTGAACTCAGAATGTAAAGATGGATGAAATGCCGCTAAGCATTTTGTCCAGCGTGCTAATGATTCCGCTAGCTCAAAGCCTTAGATAATAAGATATAAAAATAAGAGAATGTATGACTTTTACTAATGACAAAGCTAAATTAAGAACTCCATGTAAAACTTACCCGAACAGAGTAAGCCAGAGCTAAAGTGACTGCCAGAGGTAAACCCTCTGGAACTGCAACAACTAGAACTGTAACACCTATGATAAAGTATTTTACAAACAGCTCTAGATATATTGTAGTTTTGTCACTACTCCAAACTTCTTTCTTTACTGCAAACTCGTGGATACAGAATTTCATGACTAGAATAACGACAGTCAAAACAGCAATTGCTGTGCCTGTAAAAATAATAAAAAAAAACAATACATTTTTAGCAGTTATTTTTATGAAGGATATAAAATCTACATTTATTTAGTGGTTAGCTTTAAACATATTGTATTCTTGGAAAAAAAATTGACATTAAATTTTGTAAGTCTTGCTAAATATCACACAGATAAGAAAATAGTTTATAAAATTGTAACTTACCTGCATATCCAATTTGAATGGCTAACCTAGTGAGTTTTGATTGTAATACAGATTTTTCCTTCCGCGTAACCTTTTTAGCTTTTTCTTCTTCCTTCTTTTCAACATTTTCTATTTTATCCTCTTTCTGGTTTTCAAGAGTTTTCTTATGGCTTCCTGCCTTATGTTCATTGGTGTTTAAGACATTATTGGAATTGCCTGTAGCAATGTTACTAGGAACTGAATCTGAATCTGAAAATGTAAAATGAAAACAAAGCATTATTGCTAACTGATACACATGAGAGATGTATGAAAAGGATGTAAGGTATCTTGAAAATAACTTTTTCAGTTCTGAGACATTTATTTTCTTTATATTGTGTACTTGTATAATTTAATCATTTTGTTTCAGTTTACATTCTAGTAGATTAAAAACAACAATTCTCCAATTCTCTCTATCTCTCTCTCTTTATATATATAAATGGAGGATATTTCAAAACAAAACAAGATTTGAACAAAATGAGAAACAAACTTTCAACACAATCAGTATATTCAATGTTTAACCTATACAGACTATTCACCTCACACAACAAAATACTTAAAAATCAGTTTTATTCAGTATTAATGAGTAAAACTGACTTTAAGTCCTGTCACTGTGAAGAAAAATCACATGAATTATGTGCAAATTCAATTCAGTTGGCTAAAGAATAAAACTATCTATTGATAGACAATGATATACCAAAGGTCAAAGTATAATTGGCACTGAAAAGATCAATATTGATATAAAATTCTTTGATTTTTCTAAAACATTGCAAATTTTTGACAGTAACTAGTATTGATAACTCTCTCAAACATTAAGTTGGCATAAAAGGTTTGTCATATTTTTCAAAGTTGAAAATAAAATTACACATTTTGAAGTAATTTTTATTAATCACAATAGACATAATTAGTTTTAATACTATCTTTTTTATCCAGAAAGAATCTTAGAATGAGTTGATGAAGTATCAGATGATTTGGTTGATAGCTGTTGGAGAACATTTATGCTGCAAGAAATGATCAATGATCAAGTAAATTGAATAAGTTAAAATTCCCGAGTTTATAATCCAGAGAATATCGACAAAGACTGGGTTCTTGTGATATTTTGTGATGTTCAACCGGTGCTATATATCTTTGGTTATCATACGGGAACACTTTTTCATCACAATTTAGAATCCAGTTCTAGAATGACTCACCAACCTTATGCATGTAAAAGTAACACAAAATTTTCATTGCACAATTATTTCTTGTTCTTGCTACTCATTAGACTATCAATTTATGCAATAATTTAACTGTTTCAGATTTAAATGACATCTGATCTTGGATTAAGAGACACTATATTGTCTAACTTGTCTCTCAAGTAGCTTTATTAGTGTCTGCTTCAATCATAGCTTCTGGTATCTTTGTTACTCAGAATTCTAGAGTGATTTCTGACAGATGTTCTATTGATGTCTAAATATTACAATATTGTACTAAATAGTAAGTTTAATAGTAATGGATCTCATCCATCACCAGTATCATATTTTTAATAAATTGCAGCTCAGTTTCAATATGTATAGCTTAAGATGGCAAATTTGTTTACAGGAAAGGGCAGTTATTTTAATGCAGCAAAAAAAAAAAAAAAAAAAATAGTTAAATGGATGGTAAGTAATATGGAAAAAGAATTGATATTGAAACGTTTCTAATCAATAGAATAAAACCAAAAACTTCTTGTACCAACTCTGAACTTTGACAAACATGAAAACCTTTTACAGTAATCAATTAAAATCAAATTCTTAACTTGATGTAATACAGCTGAGTAATTATTATATAATACCAACATCTTCATTAGTTTGATCAAGCCTTGAACATGAGATTTTATGACTTTTTAAACAATTGAGGAGAGAGATACAATGGTTTTCTTAGTGCATGTTAGTAGGAGATAAAAGTTTTATGCAAGTATATAGATACATTTTTTAATTTTTCAAAATCAAGTTTCAGAACATATTAGTTTTAAATATAATTAACTTTTACACAGCTTTAATGACTTGTGTAACAGATTTTGTAGAAACATTTGAATTCAACAATAACAGTCCAAAACTTAAAAGAGGGGGCGAGGGAAACAAATGCAATAAAACATACAAATACAATCGATGTGCACAAAGCATAAGAAAAAAATGTCACCATAGAAAGTGAGTAATTAAATGAAAAGCAAGCCATAGACAATTATGCTAAGCTAATTTGACCTACTCTAAATCTTAGTTGCTTTCATCACAGTTGTTGAAGTCTGCTGAAGTTTACTCACGTCATAACATTGAAAATCCAAAGTTCATGGTCTGTCCTTGTGACTTTTGTGTTTGGAAATGTAATAATTTGAAAATTCTGTTTTGCTTTACTTTGGCCTGTGTATTGGTTGTTCCACTTGAACATAAATTCCAAAGAAAGCCACATTGGTTTAATAGCAACACAAAAAAAAAAGAAAAAAAAAAAAAGAAAAAAAAACGACTACTTAGCACCACAGAATGCTATGCGGTCATATTAAAGTAGCAAGCAAAGAAGAGTTGTCTGAACTTCATGATAGCTGCTCACATTAGGAGTCAAGCTTTATTTGCTCGAGAAATTTGAATCTGATTTCATCACTTCTTTACAGGGATTCATTTGATAGATTTGTTAAACTTTTAAGTGCCATCTATCAACAGTTACATATAGTTCAAGAATTTAATATTAGGTATGTTCTTCAATTGAACTGATCTAAATAACGATAATATCACAGCCAACTTGGTAAGCTTTTCAGGCAGTAACTACATTAATTTCTTAGTAAAAACAACTGCCAAACATTCAGCAATTTTTCTGTGACAACTAAAAACTGTAGTGTCTCAATAACTTTCATGAGTTTATAGGTTTTAAATCTTTAAAAAAGCTATTTGCATTTAAAATCAAAACATCAAGATTATAACAAACATTTTTGATGGACATTGAAATGATTCAAACTAAGAAAGCATAATAATTTAAACATATGTCTCACTTAATTCATTTAATAATTGTTGAATAAAATTGTTGCAAATAGCAAAGCAAACAGAAGACCAGAAGTAATTTTTCAGTCTCAAAGCCATATTTTTCATTTACAAACAGACTATAAATCAAATAGCAGCTACAAATTTGAGGTTCAAAATTCTCAGCTATCATCAGAATTCTTTGAAAAGAAATCAATTTTGAAACAGCAAATTTAATATATTTTATATATACTGCTTGGCTTATAGGTCTTATAGACCCAATCTAGGATCTAAAAAAGTAAAAAAAAAATGTTTGGAATATATTTGATACCTAACATATTTAAAAACATTGCCAGTAAGTAATCTTTTACTTACTTGACATTGTATGCAATGCTTTGGTAATAATGTTTTTTTTATATTTTCAGTTTTAATTCCAAATGTGTCTGTACACATGTAGAAACAAATGTTGTCATAGATTAAATCATCTGAGATTAGATCAACTTGAGTATACAGATGGTATAACTTAGTAGACTATCAACTCATGGGTTATTGGATTATAAATAAGTTCATATCAATCGCATTATGATCCTAGACAGAAGAATCATAAAAACCTTGATTCATCTAGTTACAGTAGCTAATGAAAAAAAAAAATCTAAGAATGTCACATTTAAAAAGGCTGGTTTCTGATGAAGAAATTCTTCTTTTATCCACTTAATACAGCTGAATCCAGAATTAAGGAGAAATCCTTTTTTATTATTTTATAAAGGATTTATAAAATGTTGAACTTGAATAAAAAAAAAATACAACAAAGTAATAAAAATGCACCATAGAAGAAAAACAAAATGGGCCAAACCATTTCAATGTCAAAGACTTGTGTGGTAAGTTGTATAAGCTTAGAATCTATTATATTTTAAATTCAGTCTTATACACTCAGGTGAAATTCAAATTATATAAAGAAAGTTTAATCAGATAAAATAAAAATACAACTAAGTGATATTAAAAATAACTGATGAGGAAATGGGTTTAATCAGAGTAAGTTCTATGTAGGAAAAAAAAAAAAGATTAAAATTCATTAATATTTCTATTTTATTTATTTAGCTGCGAAATTTTGAATTATACTTCAGTATATGTGAAGACAAGGTAGTATGGTTAAAAAGTTCACTTTACAATCACATGGTTCTGGATTTGATCTCACTGCATCACACCTTGGGTATCTGCAGTTATAGCCTCAAATCAATCCATAATAGTGAGTGGAATTTGGTAGTTGGACGCTGTGCAAGATCCCGCCTGTCTGTCTGTCTTTCTCATTCTCTCTGTCACAAACACACACACAGGCATGTATTACTTGTTGGGATTGGAGGGAGGGTCAGAGCCCATGGCCTTTTCAGGCCCTCCAAGAATAGTAAGATTTGAACTGTTGCAAGTTGATACCTGCACAAACAACATGAGCAGAGAAGAGATTCCATAGAGTCAATATTCTGGAGAAGGAAAGACTGGGCATAGTGGTTTAGGTGGAGCCAGTGAAATTCAATGAAACAAGAGTGATGAGAAAACAGACAAATGGGTTGGGAGTGTCCGAGTGGAGGAGGTACAAGACCTGTCAACTTTGAGAAACAGAAGCCATTATAATAGCTGAGAGAGAGAGAGAGAGAGAGAGAGAGAGAGAGTAGAGAGAGAGTAGATGGTATGCTAGTGGGACAGAAGCTGCAGTGTGTGTATGTCAGGTGAGTGGTATATCTTTGGATGCAGTCCAGGATGTCTGTGTGTGTGTGTAGCAGGAGCACCAGCCCACATGTGAGAGCAAGACTGCATTATGGGTTTTATTTCAGCTTTGTAGAGTATCAGCAATTGCTGGGAACTGAAATAGTTTCTAATCTTGAAGAGAAGAGCTAGTCCTTGAGATGTAGTTCTAGGATGTTAAGGATATGATTTTGCTAGGAGAGGCTCTCAGTACCAGTGAAGTATAATATTTGAGTGGCTGCGTGGGATTTAGTAGAGAAAAGCGCGCATGTGTGTCTGGGGGGAAGTAGTGAGATGCATTGTGTTTTCCAGAGATGAGTAGTACTTGAGTATTTTGCTGTTCTAAGAGATAAGATTGGTATAACTCCACTGGAGAAGGCTTTCAAGGTCTTCATTTATACATACACAAGGGTGCCATGTGCTACGTGTGTCAAGACTGGACAATGTGTGGTTGGGGAAGTTTAGTGAGGAATGATGTAACACTGTCTCATAAGAGTGGGTGTTCTTAGACACGAGAGAATGCGGGGTGGCACAAAACTGAACCCTGTGGCACATCAAAGCTCATTAGGAGTAAGATAGAAAAGCTCCATCAACACACATGCCAATGGTGCAAACTGATAGGAAGTTACAGAACCAAGAGATAAGAGATGGATGGAACCTGTGAGGGAAAAGCTAATTGAAAGTATTTGCATATTTCACTAAAATGTTGTTATAATGTATTGTCATATGTC
>JAOPUL010000839.1:37748313-37763174 GCA_027564515.1 Octopus rubescens | reverse complement strand
GTGTGTATATATATAAATATATTTATATATATATATATATATGTATATGAATATATATATGTATATATACATATATATACAATATGTCAGTGGATCATATATCCAAGGAAGAAGCACACTCTTGGGTATGACGTGACATCTTTAAGGACGCAAAACCAATGGTCACCCTTTGACTGGCCTTAACGGATTAAAAAAAAATAAATATAAATCAAGGCATGTGGCTCAGTGGTTAGGGTAGCTGGCTTATGATCATAAGGTCGTGCGTTCAATTCCCGAAGGCGCATTGTGTCCTTGAGCAAGACACTATTTCACATTGCCCTATTCTACCCAGCTGGCAAAAAAGAGTTGTACATGTAATTCAAAGAGCCAACCATGTCACTTTGTCATACTAAATCTCTTAAGAACTATGTTAAGGGCATGCGTGTCTGTGGAGTGCTCAGCCACTTGCACGTTAATTTCACGAGCAAGTTGTTCTGTTGATTGAATCAACTTGAACACTCGTCATCATAACTGACAGAGAGTCAGGCCATATATACATATATATATACACACCTATGTCACACGAGATACACACATACATATATAATATATAGATATATACAATATATATATATATATATATACATACATATTTGTAGTGTAATGTATGGATTCATAAAATTGTGTAGTTATCACAAAAAGCTCCTCTAGCAGATCACATAATAATCCAATACTGAGGAGTATAGTGCAAGTTCCTTGCAGCTGAAATCCAGAAGATCCGATCGATGAAATTATTTCATGAGGAGTATATAAACCATAAAAAGTCAAGATGTATGAGAGGTGATATATGTATTTAACCACTTGACATCCTTAAGGTTACACCTGTTTCGCAGCCTTCTTTATAATAATTTCAGTGTAGAATAAATAATGTTTACATGTCTGCATTATACAATTATATATTCACAAATCAATGCAAATAAAGAAAGCTAGGTCATCAGATCACCAGAATCTCATGGTTACACCAATGATTCGACTCTAAGTAGACATTCAAATTTTCTCTTTATATATGCAATATATGGAAGGCTGAGGCTAGATAAAATTAGCTTGGTATGGTCAGTAAGAATAAAAATATGTTTCATTACAATTTTTTTTATCTTTTACTTGTTTCAGTCATTAGACTGTAGCCATGCTGGGGCACCGCCTTGAAGGGTTTTTTAAGTCGAATAAATTGACCCCAGGACTTATTCTTATTAAGCCTGGTACTTATTTTATCGGTCTCTTTTGCTGAACTGCTAAGTTACGGTGATGTAAACACAGACACACATATATATATAATAAAATCAATAGAAGAGTGGAGATTTATTTAACATCCAATACTTTTATTAAAAAATTTTGCTACATCATTACCATTCCATAACATACAACTGTTTTGATAACAGCCATCGGAAATTGCATTGAATGCAATTTATGTATCACACCGCTACAATGTATAACCATCATGAAGAATGCCCTGATGAGATTGCAGCGGTGTGATGCATAATTGCATTTGATGCAATTTGCGATTGCTGTTATCGAAACATTTGTAGGTTATAGAATGGTCACGATGTAAACTTTTTCAATATCAGTATTGGATATTAAATAAATCACCACTCTCCTATTGGTTTTATTGTACAATCCATAGAATATTTGCAGTTCTGGATAAGAATATAGAAATACCCAACAAGTACCAGAAAATCCCTGGAACTTAGGTACCATGTAACTGAATGGTTGTGGATAGCTTATATTCTAATATATGAGATAACACGGTATTTGCCTGGATAAATATTTAAAAAGTTTTTCCCTTTTATACTATATTCTATGTGTGTGTATGTATATATATATATACACACAACAGGCTTCTTTCAATTTCTGTCTGCCAAATCCACTCACAAGGCTTTGGTTGGCCTGAGATTATAATAGAAGACACTTGCCCAAGGTGCCATGCAGTGGGACTGAACCCAGAACAATGTGGTTGAGAAGCAAGCTTTTTACCACACATCCATGTGTGATTGAAATTAAGGTTCACAAGCTTTTATGTGTGGTCTTTTGACTGTTTAACCCTATTTGTAAATTACTATTGTTCAATGCTATTTCTTGGTTTAATCTTGATATCTCCAGCTGTCAATTCCCTATCTAATTCATTTATATTATATTTTATTAAATGTACTTCTATATACTTTTTAAAGTTATTTATTTATTTTTTATATTTACTATAACTACTTTACTTGTTTTTTGTTAACATTAAACCCTTTAGCATTCATATTACTATGTTAAATGTAATGCTTATTTATTCATGTTGTTTTGTATTAACCAGGCATTATCTCATAGTTTTGAGATTTTGATGATGTGATAGTTTTACTTTTAGAACTCTTAGAATGACATTGTTGGAAAGGTTGGATCTGGTTAGTTTGAACATAAAACAGGTAAAATATTTTGGATGGTTTAAATGCTAATGGGTTAAGGAAGGTCAATTCCCTACAACATATCTTTATTTTAACTGATGAAACCAAGCTTAGTTTTAGTCTTTCATACATTGTATATATAAAGAGAAACTTTGGGTGTATACTTTGAGTTGAATTGTTAGTGTAACCATGATGTTCTGGTGATCTGATGTGTTAACTTTCTCTATTTGCATTGATTTGTGAATATACAGTTGTATTGTATAATGCATAGTCATGTAGTTAAATAAATATATTCACCTCTCACATGTCCTGACTTTTTATGGTGTATATATATATACACACACACACACATACATATATACACACACACACGCACATATATATATATATACACACACACATATACACACGCACACATACACACACACACACACATACATACATATATATATATATGTACACATATATACATATGTATATATATAAACATATGTATTTGAGAAATTGAAATTGTGAAAAAGTACCACACTGAAAGAAGTGTGGGGTTGATACAATTGGCTTATACATCTGGGGTGGTACCTCAGGATGACCACTGTCCAATAAATGAAACCAAATAAAAAACTATATGCAGACATACAAGAAATGCTAATATTTTCATGTGATCAATGCATATTACACACACACACAATAGAAAAGAATACTTTTGTTTCTATTCTCTGAAATATTGAAAAGAAGAAAATTTTGAATATTCAACTTTCTAAAGATTGTACTCAAATGCAACCGTCTTCACATTGGCTTTTTGCCAATCTGCATGCATGAACAGGCACACAACACCAACAGCTCTTCAATAAAACTGATTTTTGTTTAACAAAAATTAAAATGTATAATATACACATGTGTATATGTGTGTGTGTGAATTGATGTTACTGGTGAATACAGAACATGTATTCAATCAACCAATTTACTGTACATCAAAACTGTACCAGATGGCGAGATATTACCTAATAAATAAAAGTAGAAGTTTGGAGAAATAGCCAACATGTCGAACATACAGAAACACACAAGGAATAGATTTTTTTTTCTTTTCAATAAAATACGCAAAGCTTAAATCTGTGGAGATGCCATTCTTCATCTCTTGTCGCTGTTGAAAGCAATGTACAAAAGCAACTACAGTCTTAGAGAAATAAGCAAAGACATGTTTAGAATAAAATGGCAAAGATTTATACAAGGTGGAATTTAAAAAGAAAAGAGATCCTTAAATATTGCAAAAATTTATATTATTGGGGGACTGTTTCTATTTAATTTAAAACTTTTGAAAATAAATGGAATTCTAGATAATTTCTATATTAGATAACACATCCTGCATAAGTAAAGCATCATATTTCTCATTGTATGATACTGTAATGATCAAAATTTAATCTATAATTCTTAAAAGATTTTCTTAAAACTTTCTTAATTTCAAGTACTACTAAATATAGTGTAGGTTTTCAAAATTGACAATTGCATGATGCAAATACTAATAGAAAGTGGCTCAATGATTAGGTACTGGAATAGAATATAATTCATTGAGGACTCAATAACTTACAATCTCAAATTGAAATCCTGCTAAAGTTACTCTGCCTGTACCAGCATCCATGGTAAAATGTTTTAGCATAAAACTATCAAAAACCAATCTATAATTAGACATACTGTCTTTGGGGTTTGTCCCAACATCAGATTGGTATCAGTGATAATAGTTGTTTCACCATAGCTGATTGGGTAAAAAACAAAACAATAAAATCAAAACTGAAACATCAAACAAGAAACTTAGACATTTTATCCTTATATTTTAGAGGATAATCAATGTAATTTCTGTTAATCAAAGGTTGAAGATTTCAGCAGTTTTTAGTTTACATAGTCTTCATTTTTCTTCAAAAAAAAAAAAAAAATTTTTATTCACAACTCTGCAGATTAAATGCTGAGTAACTTTAATTTGAAATTACAGTAAATATGTATATATTATTTTAAACTTATTATATCTAAGAAACTATAAAAAAAACTTTCTATAAAAGGGCAATAAAAAGAAAGAAATGATAATGAAGCGTGTAAAATTTATTCAGGGAGCATATATGCAAGAAACTGAGTTAATTTCTTTAGTTTAATAGTATGCATGCATGCATACTAACGTGCAAATATCTATGTGTGTAGAAGTTGTCAACACATTGAAATAAAACAGCACATGTATTACTCATAGTCCTGGATTGCTGCAATTTAGGTGGCATTAGAATAAACACAGACATAAATGTGTAAACAGACTGAAAAGGATTTGTTTCAAACATTGAAGCTTAGTTAGATCTGTTTATAGAGCAAGACCTACATTCAGAAGTTTCTATTTCAGCTGACCTTGGAAGAGCAGAGGATAATTGACTAGGGCAGATTTCAGAAGTAACATACTTCTGAGTGGTAAGATCTAAGCAACTAATAAATTGTAACTGAAAGAAAAACTAAGACATTGAACAAAACAACATTTGAACTGAGAAAGCACAACAAGTCAAGGAGAAATGAAGAAATTATTCCACATTATCAATAAGCTACACAATAACAATCACAAAGTCTGTGGCAGAGGACTGAGAGTATGGTAAAGTAGGTGCTTTCCAGGAAGTTAGAAATAGCAGTAAGAAAGAAGATGAAGGCCAACAAAGATAGGGCTCAGCAAGTTTAATATGTTGAAACAGTAGAAATCGCTTACAGCTTGATTTATTAAGCCATGCCTTAGAGACATGGGAAGCTTTCTTTCCTGAGTCCGCAGTATTCACTTTATTATTATCTGAAATTCAAATGGTGAAATACCACCAATGATTAAACAGATGGCAACACATATATGTGCAAGTAGGCTAAGAGCACCTCGGTTAAATACTAAATTATGCAGCTTCAACAAACTATTTACAAATAGGAGAAACCGAAAGTTTGATATATTTTACTTCTTTGCAAAAAATGCAATCACAAATGGAGCTGAAAGAATATGTTATAAAACATTAAACACAATTTACTGAAATATTAGAAAGTCTTCCAAATCTATTGAATAAAACAGTAGGAAAACGTTTGTGTTATTCTGATAATAATTATGAGTAAGAGTTATATTCTATTTCTACTTAGCATATTTATGATATTTAAATTTGCTAGAAAAACACTTTTATTTTTTGTAAATTAAAAGAAAAGCAACTTAAATAACATTTTTATGTAGCTACTTAGATTTTCTTCTAACTCTAAAACTTAATTTTTTGGGGGTGTACTTTTAGAATTAACAAACTATTTATTTTAATGGTAATTTTATGATAGAGTCTGAACAACTGAGTTTGATTTAGAAGAATAGACACCAAAACTAGAACATGATAAATTGTTTTTATATAAACCACTCTTCAAAATTGATTTCACTGAATTAATAACAAGTGAAATTAGACTAACAAGCCAGGCTTATATCGTCACACTTTCACAGCATCCTACCTAAAAATAACCTCCAAGTAACGCAACAAAAGGGGGCAGGGGGAGTGAAATATACCTGTAGAACAGGAAAATGAAAGTACATTTGGGCAAACACTGAAAAAGGAACAAAACACAACAAAACAAAATATACACAGAAAACTAAAGCTATACAACAGAACTGTCAATGGAAAAACTAAAACCAACCAAAAATTATCATGTTTACATCTGATTTGACATGTTTGGACAAATAAAAAAAAATTGTTTCTAAATTTAAAACAGAAGGCACTGGTTTTAAATTAAGTAAGCTAAACCTTTGGGGATTAAATTTATAAAAATAAAAATGTTGCCTAAAGTGTTGTTTAGGAATACAATAAAAAAAAATGTCTTTTGAAATATTATATAAGTATAACATAAAGTAACAAAAAAATACATACAATAATGAGGAAAGAAAGTAACTTAGACCACAAAATAAATAAGGAAAAAATGTTTAGTATATAATGAAATATGTGTGTTTAATACTTACAGATAAAAAAATGATGACATACAAATGTAAATTCATGCTCAAATAAAACAAAAATATATTAAAATTTTTGGTGAACACAAAAAAGGAAAAAAAAAGAGGAAAGTTGCAAACTGAGAGAAGTGTTGAAGGGATTAGTGTTTAAGAATCCAGAATGTCTTTGTTTAAAAGAGTATCTTGTAGAGGAGGGAATATATCAGTACAGGAAAGTATGGAAAAACTGGTGGTGGGAAAAACAAAGTGAAGATAAAGAAATGAAAGCAAGAACACAAAATAAAGTGATATGTTAAAATGGGGAGTATTATCTGAAATTGTTCTTTTACAACAGCTATTGGTTTTGGCACTATCCTGTATAGAAGCTAAGTGAGCATCAGAAAACCATTGCCACCAAAGTAGTGTGTTATAGCTAGTGTTGGCCACAGTATCTTAATATTGAATTACTTGAGGACATAAATGTGGTATCATGCAACGAAGCTCAGAAGTCAAGGAATGGGACAGGAATATTAGATAAATAAGGAAGCAACAGGGTGCAGGACACGATTAATGAATGATAAAGGGCAATAACAGTTGTTTAGTTTAGAACAAGGATATCAGATTATGCATTGAAGGAGAAGAGCAAAAGAAAGGGATTGAGTGAGAGATAGTAGATTCAGTTTGAAAAGAAACACCATAATCTGGCCCAAGCATGCCCAAAAACAAAAATTCAAAATACACATACCAATATTCCCCTCTGGCTCATTAGCAAGCACTAATAAAAACAGAAAGAACAAATTGATATTAACTTAAGACGTAAAGCTGTAGAGTGATTAACCAACAAAATCATGAAAAAAAATAGTAAGCTGCTGTAGATTATAAAAGAAATGTAGAAATTATAAATAAAATATGAAGAATGGTGTGTACACAATTGTTCTTATTAATTCTGGTGCATAAAATGCAGTAAAATCTTGGTAAACGTTACTCATGTCAAATACTGTTTGCAGTTGCATGGATGGAAGGCAATTTATATATTTTTTTAATAAAAGTTTTGTAAACAAATAACATCAAGATTTTTCTGCAAATTGTATCAACAATATAAATATTTACAAATAAATGTGTACACACTGACAAAAATAAAAAGTAATAAACTGAAATGTTTATCAGTACTAGCAACATGGGGCAATACAATGCCTTCATATCCTAAAAAGAAAAGTAAAAAAACAAAAAATACAAACAAAAATAAAAAAATAAAAATACACCATATCAACAACACGCCACTTTGGTTTATCCGTATCATTAACTGCTCAGTCTTGAATTAATAAATAGCTAAATGACTATAATGTAGAAAAGGCTGCTTTATTATTTTCACCATTGAATTGTGTATAGAGTTGATCGGATAGCTATTAGATATTACATTAAATGGAATAAAAATTTGTGTTTTGTGTAGAATTGATATTAAATACTAAATCTTATTGTATTGTATTAATAAAAATAAAAAAATGAATATAAAAACTTAATAATTTGGTCACTTAAAGTTTACAAACTAATCATTACTAATGAAAGAATGGATATAATCCCAAGCAGTATGTATGGAATAAATTGGATGTGATGCATGTAAATCAGAATGTAATGATTATTTGCAATAAGAAACATATTTATCTGTGTGGTTATGAAATGATGAGTGTGCACTAATATTAATAGTAACTCAACATATGGATTTGTATATTGTATGCACAGATGGCATGTGAAACTGACAGAGACAAATATGGCAGCAATAGTGCATGCCTTTCTCTCTGCAACTGAAACTGGTGTATAGTTCACAAAATTATGTATACATATATACACACACATAATATTATGTATATGTGTGTGAGAACAAAGAATAATATCATGCACTATATAACATTCACAAAAGAAGTATATTTTGATAAAAGTGGACCTGTGACATAAACCTTAATCTAGAAACAAAATCGAATCATGTTTGCAATGCATTAACTTCACGATGATAATGATGAATGTAATGCATTGCGTGTATGTATATATATATATATATACATACACACACACACACACAAAAATCATAGCACTCAATTAAGTCATGATATCTAATCACTAAAGGACCATTATCATAAAATATTTATTTATACTCAATAGTACCCTTTTAAATCTTACTATATTATTTTGAAATAACATTAACAAAAAACAATTTCACAAGATCTAGATTCTTATAGCAGAACCACATGCAGTAATCTCTGAAGAAATTGCATAAAAGCAATATAGGGCAAAATTGATTGCTCAGCAAGTTTGGACAAATCTTAGGATGATGAGCTTATCCAGTAGATTGGTTTACAATGTGAACAATAGTAATATAACCAACAGAGTATATGATAATCATCAAATAAAGACCACATCAGTTGAGCAATGTTACCTAAGAGATTTAAGAAAATGTCCAGAATTGTTAATGTCACAATCCATGTAATCGAGAAGTGTATGTATACATACATACATATATATATATACATACATATATATATATATATATATATACACACACACATATATATATATAAATAAAGGTACAAGTTCCAACAGATAGCTCTTTGTAGTTAGAAAATTAAGAAAACTATTGTTTTCTCTTACAATAAGACAAAACACTGTCTCTGTATATCTTAACTGGTTTACTGACCATAACAAATATCAACATTGTTATATATATATTAATGATTTTTGTTATATTTTTGTCTTTGGTTCAAATAATTTTGAAAAAATGATTTATCAAAATAAGTTTTTGTCATTATTAAGCTAGTGTTTGGAACATAAATTAACATAAAATTTTAATGGAAGGTTTGAATTTTGGTCACTTTAAAATAGGAAGTTTGTATCACAGAACCAAGGGGCACCTTAGGTGGGTTGGTACCAAAACGGTAAAATGTCAGCAGTGACTATATATTTTCATGTCAAAAAGCTAGTCAAATATAAGGAGTTTTCAGTCACTGAAGGCTGTGTCAAAGATTTATCATTCTGCTTGTCGTGAAATTAAATTTAGCAAAAACATTTGCCATCTAAGTGAGAGCTACTCTTATTTATTATGGCTTCACCAACAGCATGTTTTATAGGAAAATATTATATTGTGTAACAGCAGGTTGTTAGGTAAGAGTTTTAAGCAGCTGAAATAAACTCAACAATACAGTTCTGTCAGTATGACTTGTAAAATCTTTTAACAAACTATTATACCCTGCAAGAGATTGTGTCAAAGAACAATAATGAAACAGTTTAACCATATCAGTTTGATTATTCTCACTTCTTATGCATTCTAATTACCTTTTTCATTGAACAAAGTACAATGGATTAGCTAACATGAAATTTTATAAAACTTCCTTCAAAAGTATTTACTTCTGCTGTATTCCTCAGTTATCAACATTTCACTCAATAATGGTAATTCTTAACAAGTAGTCAATACAAGGTTGCAAATTCTAGAGAATGAAAGGAATATCATTAATGGCTGTTTCCAGCAGAATTTACAAAACTAATGATTCATTTTATATTTTCTTCTGTTCTTACGTAGAAATCAAGGAATAGAAACTTTTAGCTGGTGGGAAAAAAAATGTTTCCATTGACTGCTACTTATTCTTTTCTTCTTTCAAATAAAAACATCTTACTTAGAAGCTATTTAAAATAATGTTTGCAAGGCTGCAGAAAGGAAAATTATATATTTTCATTGGAAGAATTCTAAATTATAACTATACTCAAACATTCTTGACAAAACCTACACATGTATATAACCTATAGTACAAATAAGGACTATATATATATTAAAATGGAGTAGTTTTGGTGAAGCATTGTGTAGTAGTACTTTAAAGAAATTTGTGTAAGGCTGGAAAAATGTGAAAAGGTACAAAATAAACTACAAAAGGAAAAGGAAAAGAAAGTTGCAGTTTTACCATGTATTTCTCTATTTCAGGGCTATATATATATATATATATATATATATATCTTATGATACTACTTAGTTATTGAAATACCAATAACCTATGGTTACAACTAAACAGTATTAGTAAGCTCCAGCAGCGAGGAGTTGAGACTTCTCCAAGGTCCTCCACTGCAGATTATTATATAAACTAGCAAGTCAGTATAGAGTATAATGTTATAAGTGAATGAGGGGGGAGGGGAAACAGGAGTTACATAATCATTTGCTTACAGCTGTTCCAGATATAAGGATGTGCATACAGAGTTGAGTGACAAATAAGTTTCAGAGCACCAATTCTATAGAATTGTAAGCTATCAGGTGATTACATAATTCCCATGGTGCTAACATTCATTTACTAACTTATATATATATATATATCTAATAAGGTTTCCAGAAGATGACACACTACTTTAAAATTCAATACCTTTTACAGATTGTTTAGTTAAGTTTACTAGCTGTTCAATATTTTAAAGATTTCATACCAATTGTTCTACACTTTAGATCGTTCCAGAAAATTTATAAGCATGCTTACTCTCCGTCCTTAGATAGTGCTTGGTATATTTTTATCAAGTGTTTTAAAAATGCCCATTACCTATATGTCCATTTTTCCTGATGTCAACCTTTAGTTGTTTATTCTACATTTTCACATGTGGAACTGCTGAGCTGATGGACTTTTTTTTATGTATGTGAAACATACATTGCCCAAACAGCCACAGTGCAAAGATGTGCTTAAACACACACATATACATACTCATTGTTTTAAATTCACTTTTCCATGCTTGCATGGGTCAGATAGAATTTTGTTGAGGTGGATTTTCTATGACTGTATGCCCTTCCTGTCACCAACCCTCACCAGTTTCCAAGTGAGGTAATATTCTCTCATGACAAAATGTTTTCACAGAAGACTGGAAACAAGGGACGCCACTTGCATGACAATGGCACTTGTTTACAACCATTGTGCAAAGTGAAGGCAAGGAGACTAACACACATATATACATACAATGAATTCCTTTCAGTTTCCATCAACCAAATCTACTCACAAGGTTTTAATTGGTCTAGGGCTATAGTCGAAGACACCTGCTCAAGGTGCCAACAAACCCCAAACCACGTGGTTGCAAAGCAAAGTTCTTCAGCATACAACCATACCTGCACACACACATATATATTACAAAACAAATTGTTATTTGAAGCATTGTGAAATAGATATACAAGTGATTTATAAAACCACAATGCAAGTTAGAAATAAAGGAGTGAAAGCAAAAACCAAACCAAAAGAAGACTAATCCTGAATACAAGTAATTGGAACATCACCCTGACCTGTGTAGATATATAAGGGTGTGGGGTATACAAAACACAGAGACTGCTGATGCTCTATTAAATGAATAGTGTTGTGAAATTCTTGTCTGTTGTTGAATGAGTATAAGTTTTAAATGTTTAATGACAATTAGAACTTTTTTCATCATTGTTTTAATGTTCATTTCTCTAGGCTTGCATTGGTCAGGCAGAGCTTGTTGAGATATAGTTTTCTAAAACTGGATGGTGTTCTTGTCACCAATCCTCACTTGTCTCCAAGCAAGGTATTATTTCCATTAATCCTTTGAACAATGAACAGCTCATTGGCTGGATGTGTTTTCTTGGAAGACTGTAAACAAATGACACAGTTAGTATGAATAGAAACTGTTTTCAAAGTATCTGAAATGTCAAGTCAAGGGGAAAACATTGGTCAGTCTGCAGCTGTAAAAGGGAATGAACCATAACCCTTTAGCATTCAGATTACTCTGTCAAATGTAAAGCTTATTTATTCACATAGTTTTGAATTAATCATGCATTACATAATAGCTTTGAGATATCGGTGATGTGATTTTATTTTTAGAATGACATTGTAGAGTAGGAGTGAAAGGCTGGATATGGCCAGTTTAAATATTAAAGGGCTAAACTACAAAGTTCTGAAGTGAAGTTCTTAACATTATTATAACTAAGTCTAAACATACATACATATATACCATCATTTTAATGTCCACTTTTCAATGATTGCATGAAGATGTATACGAAGCAATATTTTTATAGCAAGATGCCATTCCTGTTGCTAACTCCCACTTGTTTTACAAGTAAAGGATGTTCATTTTTTTTTTTGGATTCCACGAGATGTTACAAGTAAAAAATCTAAGAGCTACAGGATGTATTGTTCAAAAGTTGTCATATGACATCATGTGGAAAGTAAACATTGCCACATACATACAAAACACCTGTACATTAAGAATGTGGTATCAGTAATGTTTATATTATAAAGATGCTTCTATTGCACAATCTGAATTTATTCTACTTGTGCAGTACCACTGCTAATCAGCAAATAAGTTTTACACCATCTGTATATACTTCAGGCTAGAGATTTTGATTTCGCTTGGGAAGTGACTCAAGTGCACAGTATTGATAATCTGCATTTACAGTGAAATCCATATTTACTGCTCTTGTGATTTTGTTTTGCCTTGCACTGAAATGTACTATGCTTTTTAACACTATATGCCTTTAAAGGGATTTTTCCTGGACAATAAACTGCAGCTCCTGGCGTTTAAATAACGCCCATTAAGTATGTGGCATTCACAATGTTCACATACATACATATAATAATTGTGGGTTAAGTATAATCTGGGTAACCTGACTAGCGTAGTATTCCAATAACCAATGGAAGATCAATTATACTTCAAACACTGGTAAAAAGGAACACTTCGCAAATCCAAGGAATGATCCAGTAGGCATGTTATAAACCTCAATGAAATTAATTAGGCGCAGGCATTGCTGTGTGGTAAAAAGTTTGCTTCCCAACCATATGATTCCAAGTTCAGTTCCACTGCGTAGCACCTTGGGCAAGTGTCTTCTACTATAAGCTTGGGCCAACCAAAGCCTTGCGAGTGGATTTGGTAGACTGAAACTGAAAAACGCTGGTTGCGTGTTTATATGTGTGTGTCTGTGTTTGTCACCCACCACCGCTTGGTAACCAGTCTTGGCAAAAGAGACTGATAGAATAAGTATCAGGCTTTAAAAAAAAAAGGTACTGGGGTTGATTCTTTTGACTAAAATTCTTCAATGCAGTGCTCCAGAATGGCTGCAGCCTGATGACTGAAACAAGTAAAAGATATACATTATATATATATATATTATCATCACATCACCATTTACTGTTTGTTTTCCATGCTGGCATGGGTTGGCTGGTTTGACCGGCGCTAGCAGTGCCAGGGTCCACACCAGGCTCCATTGTCTGTTCCGGCATGGTTTCTACAGCTGGATACATGCACACAGAAAAGACTTCCATATAGTTTCTGTCTATTAACTTCACTCACAATGTTGGCCCAAGACTACAGCAGAAGGCATTCGTTGGAACCTAAAATCACGTGGTTATGTAGTAACCTAATTCCATATCCACACGACTGTACCTTAAATGAAACAACTGAAAATGTAAGCCTTTGTTTTTGATATGCTTTCACTCATATTTCTAATGTGAATTATTGTAACTGTCTCAATTGCTTTATATATACAAACAAAAATGAGATAATAGAAATAACTCAGAATAGCCATGGCATGAATTTTGGATAACAAGGACTAAGTATTCTAAATACAATGCAAGATAAATTCTTGATATATTCGTTTCAAATTTTGGCACATGGTCAGCAATTTTGGAGAAAGGGGTAAGTTGATTACATCAACCCCAAAAGGATGAAAGGTAAAGTTGACCTCAGCAGAATTTGAACGCAGAATATAAAGACGGGTGATATGCTGCTAAGCATTTTGCTTGGCGTACCAACAGTTTTGCCAGCTTGCCAACTTAAATTCTTGATATATTGAAGATATCTTTGCTTTGGGAGTAAGGTAAACTACCAACTAGTGGTAACTGTATAAAAAGGGGAGATAATTTCAAGCAAGCAACAGTTTCCTGCAATTTATATATATAGGCACAGATGTGGCTGTGTGGTAAGCAGTTTGCTTTCCAATCACATGGTTCTGGGTTCAGTCCCAATAGATATCATCAGCCTAGTATTGCCCTTGATTACAGCAGACAGAATATGTAGACATACACAAAAAGAGTAGAGAACATTTATTAATGGCCATATATTAGTTTTGACAAAATTTTACATTTATTTGTGTTAATTGGTGATTCACTTGATATCTTTCAACTATAGTTTTATGCATATGAGGTCATTCAGGTAATCAGGTGGTGAAATAATTCTTGGCATTGATTAATTATTAGAGATCAGTTTCACCACCTAACCTCAACTAGCCATTGTGAGCAAAGAATCAGTAACATTTCTCCTTGCCATCTTATTTTTCAGCATTTTATAAGTATAAGAGCTTGAACAATTGGGTACAGATGAGACTGAGTAGCTACAAAGTGACATTGATGGCGTGGCTGTGTGGTAAGAAGCTTGCTTCCCAACCACATGGTCCTGGGTTCAATCCCACTGCATGGCATCTTGGGCAAGTGTCTTCTACTATAGCCTCGGGCCGACCAAAGCCTTGTGAG
>JAOPUL010000839.1:37706508-37722384 GCA_027564515.1 Octopus rubescens | reverse complement strand
ATATACTTAATTAGCAAATGTAACTGTATTGTCTTGTAGAATAATTACTGCATAAGATGCCATAAAATATTTTGCTTATTTTTTTCATGATTGTTAGTGTTACAATGTGGTATATATGCTTTTGATGACTTAATACCTAAAAATCAGTTCAACAACTATCATAAAAATGATAGGGGATCAGAAGGCTAGGAATAATAAATTCTTGAATATGGGGGTCTTCAATTATGTCAAACACTAGTGCCAAACCAGTAAAGCTGAAGCCAGTATTCAGATTCAGCACCCAAACCTACCGTAAACATTACTCCAATAACTTTGGCAATGACAATAATGTTGACCAGTGTTATACAAAACTTCATAGCAGTAATAATAATAATAATAATAATAATAATGAGGATGACAGTGATTTTAAAAATAGATATAAACCTTTATATAGAGTAAAACTTAGGAAAATTGATCTATTTTATCCTATGGTACACAACAAAATATGTACTGTGATGCACATATTCGAAAACTAGTCATTGTATTTCTCAAAATAATAGTTATAACAATAATGATAGCTACTGATTCTGATATAGATATGAAACTTTAGATATTTCAAAGGGAGTGGGTGGTTGCAATGTTCATGCTTACTGACAAAGCTTTCAGGATGTTAGTGGCTCTAAACAAGAATAGACACTGAAATGTAGATATGGCTCACCAAGAACTTACACCTTCCACTACTAATAGTTTCCTACTTAGCCAGGTTTAATAGAGTTGAGTGTTTTGCCCTCCCCCACCAAATAGGTCATTAATCTTTCAAACATTATTTGAATATTTAAGATCCACTAAGTTTTATCTCGAGAAAAGATGGTATTTAGGGAAGGAAAATAGTATTGACTATTTTTACTATGTTGAGCTAAGTTTTATAACAGTTGACGAAATGTAGAAGCTAGAGAATGATATTTGAATGAAAGAAAAAAAAATGTTAGTCACTGGTATACATTTTTAAGGGTTTATATTGCAACAAAAATATAAATAACATCATTTTGTAATGATTTAATGGATTTCTATATCACACAAACAACAAGTTGTACCATAAAACAAACAAACAAACAAAAATTCATTCATGAAATATGTTGTAAAATTTGGCTGAAAAATATAACAATGGTGAACAGAATGAAAGCAACATTAATAACATTTGAAGCAATAAACAAATGAATACAGGTATCTGTAGACAAAAATGTTAGAACAGTGAAATGAACAGTAAAAGTACAAGTGATGCCCATGTACCAGGAATTTATTTGCATTTACTAAAAGTTTAATTGAAGTTAAATGTCAGTTTATTTAGATCAATAAGATGTAGAAAGAAACACACCAATATTATTGTATTATTTTAAAATCTTCAAATAAACTTTAGTAAAAGCAAAATGCAGTTGTTAAATAAAAAAAAAAAAGAAGTCCTTGCCAGCCACACAGGTAAGTATTAAGAACTCATTAGTATGCAAGCAGCTACAAGCCAAGAGATACAAGTATGACAGAATTTGGAGTCTACAGATAGACAAGAGCACCCAGTCCTGAAGGCATTTTAACAGGGAGCAACTATTAAGAATTTCTTAGTCTGTATAAGTGAGATCTGTGAATAAACATAGTGATTGCATCCTTAATACTATGTAGGCAAAATATAACATTTTAGATGATGACTTTATGTAGTTTAATTTCCTTATTTAATATTGTGAAAACCATAACATTTTAAATTTATTGCTTATGGGTTATTAATTTTCCTAGATATTTTAGCAATATACTAAAAAATAGTTTAATATTTTTAAAACAAAGAATAATTTTGTGAGTCTAAATGATTTTCATTGGAAAAGAAAAAAAATCTTTAGCGGAGGTTTGTTTGTATACAGAAATAAATCCAGGGTATAAGAATAATAATAAAAAAAAAATACTGATGAAATAATAATAAAAAAAAAAATCTAGTATTCTGTTTTATGTAGTCTTAAGTAAAAAAAAAAATTAAAATAAAGCAACTAAAAGATTTAAACCTGTAAGCCTAGATGCTTTAAGGACATAGCTCTTGCATTTAGTGTTAACTCTTAAAGCAGAAGCCTGGTAGGTAAGTGATGGATATTTGAAGGGAGAGGGGAAGGAAGAAAAAAACAAAAAAGCACTAAGAATGTTCAGTTAGAGCTGACTCCATTATGAGCCTAAAGAGCAGGGCAGACAAATGTAATATCGAAAATGAGTGTTGAAGCAGCAGAGATGTTTAATGTACCAGAAATAGCAAAGAAGATATTTAGAGTATCTTAAAATAGTAGCAACAAAAGAAACTTAAATAATTCGAATACTTAAAGAAACATTAAATTAGAAAATTCTTCATAGATGGACATGCATATATATAATAACGTTTATATTGAAACATGCATAAAATCTGTAATAGATTGTATCGTCTTAAGTTTTAATTTCAATCAATCACATACAAGATTATAAAAATTAGTTTTCTTGTTATTAATTCAACAATATCAAAACAGAATTCTAAGTAAATAGTTATGCACAACTTCTGCTTTTGTTTTACATTATTTACTGATAATAGATAACTAGTTTTCAAATATAGTTTTAGCGATTTACTTAATTTATTTGAATTCTAATTTCATTTCTTATCAGGCTATTTATTTTAGAGATACTTAAAATGATGAGGATGTTTTTTTTTTTCAGGAAAAAAAGGAAAGAAAATTAACTAAAGATGTTAGAAATGTGAAAAGATAAACAGAAAGGTAAAAAGGATTACAGGTAGATCATTAATTTGGAGCAAAAGAAGGCATTCTTGAAATACAAGATGTGAAAGTAAAACATATCAATAATTTGATATTGGGGGATAACTGCAGGTGGTATGTTTAAAATAGTATTAACTATTTTATTTTAGTTGACTTTGAGCCAAACTACAAAAAAAAAAAAAAAGTAAAAAAAAAAAGGGGGGATTAGGGGGGGGTAAATCAGTGAGCATATTCAAAATCAGTGTGGAATTGCAAAAAGTAGTGACTCCACAACCAAAATCTAATTTGCTTTAGAGTGAGGCAACCCTTTAGTAAAAACTTCATAAACATTTGCCACAATAACACTCTAAAATAGATTTTTATTTAAATAATTGGATTTCATAACCCTAAGCCAGAAGTGAGAAAAAAAAAGAAGAGAAAAATGTTAAGTAGATAGTTTAGTTTTTCTCTGATTCAGTCAAGTCAACCATGACCATTGTCAATGGATAGTCCATTCATCAGATGAGAATTTAATTAGAGTTAAGGAAAAGTGAACAAGAATGCCTATTTCCAAAGTAGTTTGAACAACTACAGCAATATAACCACCACAGTGAAACAACAAACAGTGCAAGAGTTAAGTCAAAACAGCAGCGGCAGCTACAGAAGCTATCATACATAACAAGCACGCACAGACATATACAACCAATCACATCAGAGCACAAAAGTTGGCAATGGCAACCAGCAATTGTTGGCAGCACAAAATTGGGTGATAAACTTACATGGTACATTTTGTCCAGGTGGATTACACTGTGCTCCTGGAAGCAAAGATAAAAGCAGCAAAACACAATTAGTTGACACACAAAAAAATTTGGCACAAGTCACAAATCCAAGAACAAGCGTTTGAACATGACTTAAACATCGGCAGCTCCCTTTTGGACAACATTTTAGTAAAAGAAAAATTTAAAAAAAAAAAGAAAAATCCACAAAATGTAAAAAATTTTGATAATTACAAGTTTTCAAAAATTCAGTTGGTAAACATAAAATTCCCATTTATATTTATATCATTTGCTTTGCACAGTATATTCCTCAGCCTGACTAAATACACACACTCACACACACACGACAAATGTAACTACCAAATATATCCAAATTGGAAAAGGTTAACAACTTTATAATATAATCTTAACTGAGAAACATAGAAGAGGTTATTAAGTATTTATTTAATCAATTATTCCTTTTGGGATTATAGTGTAGTAATTTTATTGCAGACTGCTTGATTTACTATTTTAAATTAAAGCCCATTGTTAATATGTGTATAAAGGTGAAAAATCAATATACCAAATTACCCAGTAATTGTTTTGTCTTTGTGTTGCTGCTTTGCAAAATGAAAAATAAGTTTTAAACTGTCTTTACAACACTTCAGACTTTTTTTTTGTGAAATAGTTCCAATATTCTAGCTGAAGAAAAACTATACTCCTCAAGAAAGTTATTTTGTTATAAGAATACATTTTAGCTATGATATCAGAAGATGAGTGGGGTTAAGATGAGTACAAGACAAGAATTGTCAGTGTGGAGAGAACTACTTGTTTGTAAGTTGTTTGTTTAAAAAGGAGTACATGTACAGATATAACAAAATTGTGTGTATGTGCACATAATAAATATTTCTCCCAAATACTGAATTAAAGAGAAAATTACAAAATAACTGAAGAAATTTTGGAGATAAGTGAAGCTATAGAAAGTAGTTTGAAAGTTTAGAAGAGATATTCTTTGAATACTTATTCTCAGTCTGACACACTTCAACTGACAAAAATATCTGAAATACTTTTTATTTGTTTTGTCTATATTTAGATGGTACATACAATTTACAAAATTTTAAATTTAGATGAGAATTACATTGTGACATGACAGTAGAAAGAATGTCATTGTCATAGTTACACATCACATAGAAATTATTTCAGTCATCATTTATAGCTAGATAAATATTTGTTATTTATATAAACCAAAAGAAAGAAATGGATGTAATAGTTTTTGGCTATAATGTCTATAGTATAGTGTATTTAAAACAACTCTAGATTTACAAGCCTTGAATATAGACAAGTTAACATTATACTGATATACTGAGCTTTTGTAGATTTTATTTTAATATCTTGTCACTAGTAAAAGGACAAACCTATATATCATACATCTCCGTTATTAAATAGAAGTTACTGATCCAAGATTTTAAACACCATAAGCAGTGGGAATCTATACAAGCAGTCCGTTCAAAATGACAAATGTAGGAAGAAATAAAGCAACATGATGACAGGCAAATAGAAGTATTCCATATAACTAATGTGACATAGAAAATGCAGAAAGGTTACTATAATTTACAAATAATCATTAAGGAGAAATTATGTTTACTATTTCCAAGTTTAGTGTACTTGACATTAACTACACTTCTTGTAACCAACTACACCCATAATAACCAACAAACACCACATTCTTTTCTCAAATACTATCCTAAAATGCAAAGTGACACATTAATCTAACCACTGTTCAATCAAATCTCTATCAAGTCACTTGATCAGCTGAAGAAATCTCTATCAAGTCACAACATTTGTCTTAAAGAGAGAAGGGACATAAAGGATAATATCATTTCAGATACATTATGCTCCAAAAACAAAAAAGTCAGAATGATCATGGTTAGAATCTCTTTGATCATAGGTCAACTTGATCAGAGCTGACTCAAGGCTTAAAAAACAAACTATTGTATCTATGTGAATCAAGTGTTTTTTGACATTAGCAACAATGATTTCCAGTAACACTGGTTGATAGTTTCCACTTTCTCATGCCACAATGTGCATCTGCTGAATTAAACTTTTTCTGAACTGAGCAGATAACCAAATTCAACAACACCTATAATCCTGCAAATAGATTGTCCACCTCACTTTAAACCTCCTTGACTTTAAAGGCTTATTGTTTTCTCTACCCTGGAACACCACTCCAGCAAGAGCACAGTGAAACTTCAGTATAACCCTGAACAGCTTGTACTTGCGGCAGATTTTCTTTTTAAATTCATGTCTTGATCAGTTTTCCAAGTCTCTGAACATGTTTGATCTCTCCCATACTCCAAAACTATGTCAAGCTCAAGGGTTAAGGTATTTTCACCCATAAAAGTGTTTGATCAATTACACATAACAATAAATGTAATCTTACTGACTTCCAAGTTATTTAGTTGGACCCCCTAGCAGTCTATGCTGGCTATTTATTGCATTAAATGAGTGTCACTCTTAACACCTTTGAGACTGTTAAGCAAGTGAAAGAAACAATCCTTACATCAAATATATAACCAAATCACAGAATGGTTCACTAGAAGTTGGCAGTAGCTATGTAGAGAATAAAATCTACCAACAAAACCCGAGAGAAATCAGCAATAAGTTTTTCAGACATATTTTTACTCAAAAGAAAGAATTCACAGCCAAACATAGCAACTCAAAGCCTTGACAAACTCCATCCACTGGTTCTCAATCAATCTGTGAAATCACTGACTCTATATGATTCTCAAACAAATCTTAATATGATATCATTCTTCTCCCTCCAATTCAACAATGCTACACCTTCCCATCTTAAACTAAGTCCAATATTTCTGCTATAGACAAGTATTCCCCTGTAAATTCCTGCTTGCTTGCCTTTCCTTTGTGACAAACTGAAATTATTCAATTTAAATACTAATTGCACCAGCTTCATCTACACATCCTTATTCCCAATCTGGAATGGTCTTGAAACAATAACTGTGGTCACTGGCCTTCAGGAAAACTGAATATAATTGGTGCTTAGCTCTCAACAAAATTGGACAAGTATCTAGATGAAAATGATTGTTGACAGGAGGTATACTGTAGGGACAGGTGAATATTAACCAAGAGTAACTGACTATAAAATGGATAAGAAGAATTGTGTTATGAATAAGGCATTTAGAAATTTGTGTAGCCATGAAAGGTGTGAAAAGGATTTAGCAGTATAACAAAGAATGACAGCATTGGGAAAGGAAGGAGTAGTGCCTTGTTGGTTTAATGTTCCACCCCATGTTAAAGTTTTCTATTTGAAATTGACAAAAAAAGTTCATGTCAAATTTAAATCATCATTATCATTATCCACATTTATATATTTATTGACATAGCATACATTGTTCACGTCTACAAAATTATATTACTTGGCTTGGTCATTTAAAGAAAGCAATAAATACCTTCAGTTAGAACTGGAACAGAAGTAATAATCGCCACATGTTACTTTCCATACTTAAATATGAAGTAGAAATATTGACTTAAATTCCTTGATTACACAATTAACTCATCTAAATTAAATTACTTCTGTTATTTATAAATGTAATTACTGCACAACGGTAGACTAAAATCTAAAGAGAAATTAAAAGAAAAAACAACAACTATTTGTATAAAAAAAGTAGTGATTTTAGACTGTCATGCCATAAAGTGGACTGTATAAAATGCCATTTACATTCCATATTGGAACAATCAAATAATTTTGAAATCTATACATTTTCTCTAAAATGGTGTAAAAGTCAGGATATAATGTGCAAAGACTTCTGAATTAAATACAAAATATTTGTAGCATACATTTCATAATATATTAAAGATGTTCATAGAAAATATGAATTCAGATCAGTGTCCAACAATACAGTGAAGTTAACATGTGGAAGTTCATTTAGATTATTGAACAGATTAATAATAATAATAATAATAATGATGATAACAACAACAACAATTATTGGTTATTGTCTATTTCTAGAGTTATTCCAAACAAGAAACTGCCGAAATGATTCCTAGCAAACCATAAGATTAAATGTAAACACTAGCAAGTAACAAACACTTATATACCAAGGTCTGGCTGCAGTAGCAAAACTTGGCAGAACACCTATTATGAAAACAATGTTAAATACATGAGGTGGGTAACATATACACATGCAAAGATTGGAGGTGGAGAGGGGGGAAGGGGAGCACTGGATGAGATACACTAATTGACTCTAGCAGAAATATTTTGTTAAATAGAAAAAAAAAAAAAGAAGAAACAAACAGTTCAATTTTGAAAATTAAATATATTGAAATGTTTATGTTTGTCAATGGCAAACAATTGATTTGAAATCTTGATTGCTGATCGATTTTAAAGAGTAATATAATTTTAATTGATCATGATGATCTTAAAATGATTAATTACTTTTTGCTATACTAGAATGTGACTATCTTCCTCTTTATATTTCTAATACATAGGGAACAGATACATTGTAAATTAGAGATATTATGTTAACCTATTAATTTAAGTGTCAACTACAATCTGAGCAAAGAAAATATCTGTAACTAATCATATATATGCACTGGCATGCCTGTGTAATTAAGAAGTTTGCTTCCCAACTACATGGTCTTGGGTTCAGTTCCACTATGTGACACCTTGGGCAAGTGTCTTCTACTATAGTCCCAGGCTAACCAAAGCCTTGTGAGTGGATTTGGTAGAACTGAAACAGGCTTGTAGTGTGTGTGTGTGTGTTTATGTTTGTGTCTCCTTGTCATGACATTCTATGATAGTTGTAAATGAGTTTCATTGCACACAAGCTGTGTCTATCATTTCCAATACTCTATGAAATCACGTCTGACCTAGAGAAAGATACCTTGCTTGGAAACAAGTGAGGGTTGGTAACAGGTAGGGCATCCGGTTGTAGAAAATCTGTCTCAATATACTCTGTCCAACCCATGCAAGCATGAAAAAGAGGACATTAAATCGATGATAATGAATGTAAGGTAGCATTTTAATTAAAGTTTGTATAAATACATGCCATTAATTAATATATTCTCTTGCTTAACTATCAAATACAACTTCTTAAATCACTTGGTTAGTTTTTAAGGATTTACAGTTGCTACAACAATGGCATGATTGCAGCAAGGAAGTTAAAGAGTTTTGTCAAAGAATATTGTTTAGGTAGAAAAATAACTGCCATCACTATATTTATGAACTGAAAATTAAATATTAACACAAATGGAAGAATATTTTTTATTTCTGTATGGTATGTAGGTGTGCATAGTATATTCATCTTATAGAAATAAAAAGACTATAATTGCAAATTAGGTACTATAACCTACGAATATAGTTATTTTTGTTTAGCTCTAAGCCCTGATCAAGAAGGCCTATGATCAAAGGCATTCCAGCCATGACCATGCCATATTTTTTCTATGTGCAAGGAACTAAGGACACCATAGTATTCAACATGCTTTTTTTTCTCCAGATGGTATAGCAAAGTATGATTTGGGGGAAGATTTAGCTGTTATATCTAGCAGGTTGAATGACCATATGTAGGTTGCCCATCAATTGTATGTAAAGTTACTCAACATTTTGACTGGTTTATAAACAACTCAGATGTATGAAATATTAAATATCTGGATTATATAATCATTTATATCAATGATGAGAATACATTACACTATGAATCTATAAATAACAATACTAACCTATGGATTTTAAAAATAAGAATACCGATTTTGTGCAGAAAAACCTGCAAAGTTCAGTAGCCAGGTTTAGCTGATATGTATTTGGTAACAAATAATACCAAACATTTAGATTTAAGATAAATAAAAAAAAAAAGCTGAATGGTAAACTGGCACTAAAGTCAGCATAAAACTGCTGGATCAAATTTTCCCAATTACATTATCTTTTTTTTCTTCTTTTTTTTTTATCTGTACATTTCTTAGCAGGTACTTAAATTTTAACATTCTACAGATTTTATATTAGGCAAACTAATCAATACTTCTATATTTTAAGAGCTAATTTTAAATCACAGTGCAGACCAATTGAGATACTTATAGTTGTTTTAGGATGCTAAGCATGCTTGTCAATAAAAAAAAGAAAGAATTTGCAATAAAATTCACCTGCATGAAGACAAGCTCAAAAGAATAACATGCACAATACATTTGAAATAAAATATGAAATTAAAAAAAAAAAAAAACTAATAAAAAGGAAACTGAAAAATAATTCATTTATGCATCTGGGAGTGGAGAAAAAAATTATTTCCTCATCATTTAAATAGAAACATCTTTAACTAATTCTTAAATTGTATGTTCAACTATTTCTAAGTCAGTAGAAGAATACAAATGATTTGATTGGCTCTAAACTTGTTCATTCTGAAACCTATTTCACTTCACCTTTGGTCTTATAAAAAAACAACAACAACAAAACAATAAGAAAGATTAAACAGCTAATCAATAGTGCTTAATTCTTTTTCAGATGTTTAACTGAGTTCAAAGAAATGTGTTTCTTAGACAAAATCTTTTTTTTTGTTAGCTATTCGTTTAGCTTTCGACCAAATGTAGCAGAAAGTTAGGAGTATGGGACATTCGTATCTAATATTCATTAAAGCAATTAACAGAAAAGATACCAAAACATGCAGCAATATACAATTTAAGTATCTTATTTATATATTTTCATATGTTAATGAATATGAATTTTAATATGAAAATTAGTGAAGATTTATGAAGTAGAGAAAATATGAAAGAAAACTATTCTATTTGGAACCCCTAAAAGGGTCAACATGCTCTCAGTGTTATTTTAGAATTAATTTTGAAACTCATATTCTAAAAATAAAAGCAAGTTTTGGTAATGTTTAGTAAGCTGATATAACCTTAGAAAATTCCTCATTATATATGGAAAACCTATCATTTTAATACAGAGAGAGAGAGTGGGGTGGGAGGATTTCCCCCCCAACTTCCGTGAAAATGATAATTTCAAAGTAACATTTAAGTGATAAAAACATAATTTAAGGTTAACTCATCCAATATCATCTTTGATTTATATGTTGACCTTAGATAACCTTTGCCTTCTCTCTGATTGCATTCTATAACAACCTTTCATCAGTATTTCAGCCTAATTTTTAATGCCATTCTCCCAGGTGTCTTCCTTTTCTTAATATTCTTCACATTTCTTTCTTAACACGGACTTTCAGAATCCACACCTGTCTTTGAATTTTTATTCCAAATTATACACCCAGATCATTTGAATACACACACCTCAACTGTTTCAATGCATATTTCTGGATATTTATCATGGATGCTGAATTTTAAAGAATGTGGTGCTCTAATATTAATGCTTTGCCAGAAGCTTCTATATAATTAGCTTTAAAGTGGGAGTGAGATGGAATCAGACTTGACAGCATTTTTTCTTTAAAGTGAGACAACTAGAAATTTAAATCAATCTCTGAGCGTGTGCTTACTAAAATCATCAAATTTAGAAAAATTTGAGAGGGAAGCAGTGCTGTAAAATGGACCTGAAAAAGAAGGCTCTTTAGAAATGTGTTTTATGAATAACTGCAGATGACACAATTGAATACACCTAAATTGAAAGAAACAAGTGAAATTAGAAGTTCCAGCTGAAATGGAGAAGTCTGATAAGTTATTCATGACAAGTATTTATTAAGCTAATTAACTGGCAAATACGACCAATGTACATAGACATATATCCACATACAATTTAATATATTTTATGCTAACAAATGACAAAGAACAACAAAATTATATATATATATATATATATATATATATATAAACTAACATACAGGTGTTTTGATTAAAGTAGATAAAAAAAATCCCTACTTTTTTGCTTATTTAGAATGGAGTATGTATTTTCTTGAAATTCATGTGAACTTTCAATATTTGAACATCTTTTGAATATTTCAATTAGGTCATAAAAAACCAAAACTATAATTTTTATTAAAGGTTCAAAATAGTGTCCAAATTCAACAACCAAAATTCACCAAGCCAAACAATCTTAGTTTTTGATTTCATTTATTTCCTCCATTTCCATGCTAAGTGCCAATCTTGCATTCATCATCATCATTGTTTAATGTCTGTTTTCCATGCAGGCATGGGTTGGACGGTTTCAAAATACCAAGAAGCATTTCAATATGGTCAGTGAATGTGGCAGTTGTCTGATCAAGAAATCAGAATTTATATGTAAATGCTTGCCTTTTTATGATGATGAAAATGAGAAATCTGTATAGAGACTTCCTCATCACTACTAAGTCATGATCTTCTCAAGCTGGTACTTCGTACAATATTATCTAAGCCATTTGTTATTGTCGCTATCATTAATATCAAATTTACCAAATGTACACCCCTATTTATAAGCATCTTCCAAATGTAACTAAAGTCACTGCTATGCATCTTAATAATTTTGGTAGGTTTCCAATATTTATATATATATATTGCTATTTTAAGCTTATTTTGCAAGGATCTTTATTTTAAAATTTTTTCTTTAAATTTGGATATTTTAAAAGTATTTACAACTAGATGAGTTTTCTAGTGCCAATAATTTAGCCCAATAAATAGGAGTGAAACTCTTTATCAATCATACAAACTGCTGCAAGTAGGATTACATGTCTTGGCTTGAAGCACAATATAATGTTTGAAGCAGAAGGATGACACTCAAGATTGTGGTTAGAAGACTAATGTTAACATACAGCTATTGTATCTCAATGCTTACTTCTAGAAAATAATTACTCTGAACACTGGAAAATTTGGTAATGTTTACTGAAATTAAAAATTTAAAAGGCACAGCCATTTCACACTGATTCTGCTTGTGAATTATGTTCAATCCTTTAGATTACTCTGTCAAATATAACGCATATTTGTTCACACTGTTTTGAATTAATCACACATTTTCTTGTAGCATGGAGATTTCAATGATGTGACTTTAGTTTTAGAATGACATTGTAGAGTAGGTGTGATAGGCCGAATCTAGCTGGTTTCAACATAAAACAGGTAGAATATTTTGGCCAGATATGGCCAGTTTAAATGCTAACGGTTAATGGTACGCATGTCTATGGAATGCTCAACCATTTACACATTAATTCAGGAGCAGGCAATTCAGTTGATTGAACAACTGAAACCTCATGGTTGAATGATGGAGATCCACTACCACCATAAAAACAAGCCTAAAGGAAAGGATAAAAGTGAACTTTTATCCATTACCACTAATTATACACTTCACACAATTACAATAACTTAACGACTCAATTTTTTACTGAAAGACATACTACAAATTTCAATATATACACAATCCATCCATATAATAATTTTAAAATTTTGACAAAGAAATATCATTTGGCTGATGTATTTCCTGAAAAATATTACGACATCAGGAACAAAGTACTTTTTGGAGTATACAAAAAACAATATAATCTATAATCTATAAATCTTAATTTTTTTTTCTTAAAAAAAAAAAGCAAGCTATATTGTGGTACATAATAAAAATATAAAATTACCTCCTTCTTCACCTTTCTTCTTCTTCTTTGTTTCTTTATCATCTTGATTAGATGCACCAAGTAAAGCAAAAATTATACCAGTTTGAGAGTTAATGCCCACAGCCGTTATTAGCATTTTACCACTTCCTTCCATAACATGTGTTCCTAGTAAAAAAAAAAAAACAAGAAACAAAAGAAAATTTTCAGTAATATAACAAGATATTCTGATTTTTTCTACTCTTTTACTGGACGACTTGTTTCAATTACTGGACAACAATGCTGGGTTATCACTATGAAGGGTTTTAGTTAATTATATCAGCCATAGTATTTTAAAAAAAAGTTTGTTACTTATTTTAGTAATCTCTATTAATTGCACTGTTAAGCTATGGGGACATAAACACATACTCTGTTTTCTAAAGTATGGTCAATAAAGCCAAAATAATGAGACAAATACACACGTGTGTGTGCATGTATATCTACATCTGTCTTGTTTATGCGAGTGCAAATGCGCGCGTGTGTGGCACACTTTATGCATAGTTGTCTGTACCAGTTTTACATACAAGGAATTAATTGGCTTGAGATTAAAGTAAAAAAAAACATTTGCCCATGATGCCACACAATGGGATTGAACCGGAGACCACATGGTTGTGAAGCAAACTTTTTAACCATGTTATGGGACTGAACCCAAAACCATGAGGTTGTGAAGTGAATGTCTTAATCACATAACTATGCCTATATCTATATCATGTATAGGGAATTATAGGTTTAAAATGATTTAGAAACTACAATATCTGGCTTATAACAAAATGAAATGCTGAGATTGATATTTCTAGTTAACAAAATTAAAATCTGAAATTTTCATTTTGAATGAGAATCTAAAATCTATTAGAAAAATATTGACATTATCATGCTATTTTAATTTGGAAACTGGCCTCATATCTTTAATGACTAAACTATATTTCATTTTTAAACAAAATATTTACATTGTTAAACTCTAGTTTGAAAGCTGTACTTTTAAATTAAAGCATGGAATTCTCACAGATAACACTAAATATAAAAACAAATGAAAGTGAACTTGTAGTTACAGATTACAAATAATTGTCATGTTTGTTTATTGTTGAAATATAAAACCATACAGCTATTATAGATTTACTACAAAGTAATTTAAAAAAGACTTAGTTAATGCAATATCAGAAATTATTTGACCCTTGGAAGCAAACTGTTTCAACTTATAAAATGCTAAGGTATTATAGATAAAAGCTTTTGATAAGAATTGGCCAGATAAAGGAGAACTCACATTTCTTATGGTATGATATAAACTTTCAGTGATAAAAAATGCAGAAAACTGAAGCTGGATGCATCATAATGGAGACTGATGCAATGAAATTAGAATATGGTTTATAAAATGAAAACTCACCAGATAAGAGCATAGGATCACACTCTACACTCTTTTTCACATGGTCAGATTCACCAGTCAACGAGCTTTCATCTATTTTTAAATCATTGCACTGTATAAGGACACCATCAGAGGGAAGTAAATCACCTGAAAAAACAATACAAATTATTTAGTGTAAGAAAAAAACAGATAAACCACAACATAATATTTTTTTTTGTTAGTCAGATGGGCAGCAGTGTTCATATTAAAAATGATTGCCAAATTGGTGAAGTTGATATAAAATAGAATTCAACTATTGATAGGGAAGCAAGCTTCAAAAGGTTACAGATTTGAAAAGAAAGAATTAGGTAAATTATATGGGGTGAAATGATAAAAGGATGAGGTGTGAGTATATCAAGTAGGTTTGGGATAGTACAGTGTGTTAGTTCAGAGGAAACCATTATAGGAGTGGATACAAAGGTTGTAGTTTGTTGAGTGAAGACTTGTCTTTCATTTGGATGTATTTTTAAATAGATATGAATGGTATTTGTACTGTTGCAGATATATCAGTAGAGCAGTACTCTAATTCATAAAGTTTTAACTGTTCAAGATATGTTGTCATAACAGATTATCAGAGAGTGTGAGGTTCTGTGTCTGTGGAAAGTGTGGCAATTTTGGTCGTGTAGTGTTGACTACTCCCGAGAATGTAGTGTCAAGTTTTCTTGAAGAGTGTTGTGACTGTTCTGGTAAATGAAACAAGAATTGCAGAATATTTGTAACAATAATGTATGTGTGGTGAGAGTTAATTACGCTGCATGTAACTCACATGCAGTGTAGATAATTCTCACACTATTTTCTACACCTGTGTATAGAAGGATGAAGAGGAGTGAAGGGTGTATAGTCTACATAGGAGTAGGAAAGGTTTGAAGTAACTGCAAGAAGGTTATAAGTGTAATATCTGTTGTAAAGAAAATGACTATATGAAATATTAGAGCTGGCAGATATGCGCTGTATACAACAATAGGTCTCTCCACCTATATGTTTATATTTTGACTTCAGCCTTTGACATGCACATAGGTCACATGTTACTTTTCATGAATACTGTTTGCTTGTGGTTGTGTTTAACCTTTTAGCATTCAGATTATCAAATACTAGCAGTGAATCCTGGCGTTGCTTGTGATTGGAATGAAAAATCCAAAAGAGCAGAAGAGGACGGATAGATAAAGCCTCAAGCCATCAGATCAAAAATTTTATTTTATCAATCCACAATATTGTCTAGAACATAACGCAAGTTTGTTCCAAATATGAAGAAATTTGGATGCTAACTGTAGAAGTTATTGATGATGCTTTTGTTGAGTTAGTTTTTCTCATCCAGGGGCTGCAATAGACAAAAACTCGAAACTTTTATGATTCCACAATAATGATGGGAACATGACACACGAATGTTCCAAATTTGAAGAAAATCGGTTGAAAATTGTAGAAGTTATGACGACACG
>JAOPUL010000839.1:37693252-37706408 GCA_027564515.1 Octopus rubescens | reverse complement strand
CATGGACCCAGTTAGTTAGGTATGACCTTAGGAAGTTGAGATTACGACCAGGCCTTGCACAAGATCAAGAGGCCTGGAGAAGAGCCATTAGGTTAAACCCGTACAACCCATGCTAGCATGGAAACGGACGTTAAACAAAGAAGAAGAAGAAGAAGAAGAAGAAGAAGAAGAAGAAGTTTTCACACCCTCAAAAATGTGTGACTAAATACCTAATGTCTAAAAACATTTATACATAATTATATAATAAAACTAAAACATGTGTGCAACATATGCTAATATGTTATGTCACTTCATGCTCTTGCTTGATGGGGCTGGGATCCTCTCAGGTTAGTGGACCCAGACATGCCATCATGTGTAGAGCCAACCAGGTCCACCAGTGCTCACCATCGCTGGTGGTCCCATGATAGCCCCTCTCTGCACCCTCCATGATTACATCGAGCCTCTGGAGATCTTCCACAATCACATACAGCCATCTGGTGCACAGCCTGCCATGAAGCCTCTTCCAGCCTGCAGTTGCTGCATCGAATAATATATTATGTTGAGATTGTATATGATGATAACATAATTGTGTATACAATAAAAAGGATAAACTCTTTACTTGGACACACCTTGTGTTCAAGTTGTTCAGTGTATACCTGTGGTTTTTAATCTGAGCACCAGCATGCCCTAGAGAGTGTTATGAGTTCACATGGGTAAGAAATGTCAAGAGGTATTTAGAAGGGTTGGGATTTTTTCTCCGAAGTAAATTATTTAAATCAGGTTCAATAACTTATTTGTATTTCTAGCTCATTAATCCTTTTACTGCAGAAATTATGTACATCCACTCAAAATTTCATTACTGTTAAATGTGGAAAGTAGTTTTATATACTAATCTATCTTTTGTTTGAAACTATTTTAGTTGAGATATATAAAGTTTATTGAAACAAAGTGACTTGCAGAAAATACTAATTCTATTTGTTGGTAGATATTTAACATCAATACTGGAATAACCATGAAATTTAATTTTACACTTCAAGGGTAAAAACCCCACAAAAGAACTTTCTCAGTATTAGGATATATGTAGGACATTGAGTTATCAATTAGCAGAAACATGATTGATGACTACCAAGGTCCAGTATTTGATTATATAAGTTTTTGCCTTAAATAATTTCCATACAAATTCAACATAGTGTATTCTAGTTCACACACATATCTAAAAAGTGGTACATGCTGGATGGGATAATAAATTATTGCAATTAGTTTCTGTCTGATTAAAATATTCTGCCGTACTTTGTTTTTACAAAAAAAGAAAATAACATGCCATTCTGTAAAAGAATCACTAAGCTTTAAAACACTGAGGACCACTGGTCTACACCAATTGTCATCATCATTCAACCTCCATGTTCCATGTTTGCATGGGTTGGACAGTTTGACAAGGATCCGATGAGTTGAAGGACTACATTGTACTCCAGTGTCTACTTTGGCATGGTTTCTACAGCTGAATGCTCTTCCTAATGCCAACCACTTTACCATGTGTACTGGGTGCTTTTTCCGTGTCACTGGTACTATCGAGGTCACTATGTTGCTTGCAAGTCAACAAACCCAGGGAGGGAGAATGTTGCATCCGTATGTTAGATGTGGGTTTAAGGTAAGAGGGAAGAGGTTGGGGTAGAGCAGGTTCTTGTAGAGGAGTGACATGGGCCACTCACATTTATGAAAGAGAATGAGAATGAATTAAAGTTATCTCCAAGGAAATAGACAGTGGTGATGAAGTGTCCAGGTGGCACCCCAGGTAGCAGCAGTAGTTACATGTGGGGAGAGTGGGGGTTTGCAAGAGTGCATAGAGGAAGAGATAGGGAAAGTGGGAGAGAGAAGTAGGCAACATCTGTAAAGATTGGGGAGGGTTTGAGGGAAGGGGATGCACGAGTTGAATGGGGATGGGGGTGACTACAGGGTTACTAGCAGTAGGGTATAGTATTGATACCATTGACAGGTAGGGAGAAGAGAGATGACTTGTTTGTGTAGGCATATAGTAGTAACTAGCAGTGATTGGAATGAAAAATCCAAAAGAGTAGAAGAGGAAGGATGAGTTAGTTTTTCTCACCCAGGGACCACAATAGACAAAAACTCGAAACTTTTATGATTCCACAATAATGATGGCAACATGACACTAATGATGGGAAAATGATGCACAAATGTTCCAAATTTGAAGAAAATTGGTTGAAAATTGTAGAAGTTATGACAACACGGATTTATTTTACCTGTTTTTTTCTCACCCAGAGGACGCACTAAACAAAATGCTATGAGTGCACAATAATGTTGGGATCATAATGCATGTTTGTTCCAAATTTGAAGAAAATTGGATGCAAAATGTAGAAGTTATTGACTAATATGCTTCTTTTGAGCAGGTTTTTCTCATCTAGGGGTCACAGTAAATAAAAATTTGAAAATGTTATTATTAGTCCCTGTTACTTTCAGGAGCATAATGCATATGTGTTCCAAATTTGAAGAAAATCGGTTGCAAATTGTAGAAGTTATGCGGATACGGACACACACACTCTGTTTTATATATATAAATAGAAGATAATGTTTATTTATTCACATCGTTTTGAATTAATCCTGCATTATCTTGTAGCTTCAAGATTTCAATGACGTGATAATATATTTTTGGAATGACATTGTAGAGTAGGTGTGAGAGGCCAGTTCTAGCCAGTTTGAATATAAAACAGGTAGAATATTTGTGTTGGATATGGGTTTTAAATGGGTTTTAAACCCATTTAGCTGAAATAGTTCCAATCATTGCCAATATTATTTTGGAACCTTAGCTACTACAGCAATGTAGTAAATTCTGTGACCTATGCCTAGAACAAACAGACTTAGCAGTACTTTTACCTTGCCACATCTGATTGATTGACAATATATACAGTACTAATAAACATTAAACTTACAGCCAACAGATAGAGAACTGTGCATGTGTGTTCACACATGTGTAAGGGATGTATACATTAGAATGAGATAAGCATTTATGAATTGATTATGACTGAGCTTTAAAATACATTTACATAACATAGAGATGGTTTCATGAATCCATGGAATTATTTGGGACAATCTATAGTCAATCATTGTTACTAAATCTTAAAAATACTGTCATCACTGCCATTCTTGAACATATACATAATGTTATCATCATCAACATCAAAGGTGAATATCACTTTTATAATAATCCCCATCTGTTAGACTTAAAATGTTATGTGGGTTAGGTATGTGCTTGTTCTGTTGTCCTAAAAATTACTTCTACAGCAATTCTGCTTCAGTTCCATCCATTGCACTGGAAATGCCAGAATGTAAAAGATTTCATCACAAATTTCACTTTGAATACTTTCCCATGACTCTTTCACTCATTGTACAACAATATCAAGTCATTTCAAAGTACCACCTACTTTGTTAGCTTCTTGTTTCCAGGTACCATCAGTGTAATCCATGACTTATATGTATTTTAAATGGTTTAGTCATTGAAACATGTAACAGAGATCATTATTTGTCTGCTTTCATTTTCCTGAAATTTCCTCTTTACAGATTCACACAAATATAAATGGAACTAATACCATGTAAGTAATGATTTTGACTAAAGAAAAGACCCTGGTCTTTTTATCCAGCCAAATATGTAATAATGTTTTTTGTACATCCATCACTTTGGACAACAACTCCACTTGGGAACATTTTTCTTTTGCATAGTTCTTTTGTAAAATCTTACCATTAGTTTAAGTGTTGTACCATCAGTTAAGCATGCTAAAATTACTGTCAAATGTTGCTATTCGTATCTAATTGTTTTTATATTAACAGTGCTGTTTTCCAGCCACAGTAATTGTCAAAAAGTCAAAGTTTCATTCATGTTTCTTAACTATAATGTTTGTGACTAATGATTACAAATTTATGGATTGACTTTTATTGTCAATATCTTTTGGTAATTTTTGTACAATATGGTTTTGCTGGTGTACATACCATTTAGTTGAAGCATGAAACTTTTGAGTAATATTATATCTGTATCCATGGGGAGCTATAATGCCTTTGTTCTAATACAGTAACAAGAAGTCTATTCATACATGAATCATATACTCAAGTATATAGATCCCCAATTTCTCAATTCCATACCAACCATCACACCCAATCCTTTCAATAGAACATCAACCTTCTAAACCTCCCTGCACATATTTTTCCAATAGAGTTGTAACTCTTCATTTGGAATGTTAAACATATTGATCTTACAGGTCTGTTATAGCCAGGGATACAACACTTTCCTCCATACCAAATCCACCAAAACTGAACAATATATGTAATCTTAGCTACTTAGGTTAAGACTCTTAATTTGGACAGTCAATGTCATGTTGTCACTTTGGTGTAGTGATTAGAACCACTACAGAGTTTACAGCAAAGAAATCTAAATGCCTGAGAACATTTGGGATTTCCTTGCTGATGAACCTGGTGTTATTTCTCGTAATGTTATTCTCTTAGCCAAAACATACACAGAAGAAGGTGTCCAGAGATTGATTTCACTTGGTGTTTGAATCATACAGGTGATGTAACAACTTCCTTCTTTCTTGCTCTCTCTCTCTCTCTCTCTCTCTCTCTCTCTCACACACACACACACACACAAGCGAGAGGGAGCAGACATAATTAACTTATTTCAATATATTTACTGCAGATCTTTTGCATTTGCTATCAATATGTGATTAACATATAGATAGTCAATATCAACTATTAAGAAAGAGAAAAGATCCAAGTGTAAGCATATTTTACTTATCAAGATGTTTTCCAATGCTAGTATGGGTTCGATAAATATGTTATTTAGATATTGTTTATAGCTAGATGTCCTTCCTGATGCTAACCCGTATCTGTTTTTTAAGTAAGGAATCTTTTATTTTATATCACTTTGAATGTACAAAGCGAGTGAATGATTTATTAACAGAAATGCTAACAGCAACACCACTTGAATTTCACAACTTTTGTAAACATGCATGTGCACACACATACACACATTTATATATTGGGCTTGTTTTCAATTTTCATCTACCAAACTCATTTAAATCTTTGTTTAGCCCAGAGCTACAGTACAAGACACTTGCCTAAAATACAGTGTAATGAAACTGAACCTGAAACCACATGGTTGGGAATCAAACTTCACATTTTCTGTATGAGTATGATAAGTAACAGTGTGAGTAAGTATTCTTTAGCTGGTTTGAGCTATTGTGGTTTTATCAAGCTGGAACTGTGAATGTGTGCCTTCACTGACAAAGGTACAAAGCAAGGGAAAACAAAAGTAAAAAATTGGTGGTAGAAAAGGAATGTGCAGAAGTGTTATGAGATGTATGTATTTGTTTCTTTTCTCACTGATTTATTTTTCTACCTGTTATTTACAAGTTTTAATTATTATTGCAAATAAATGTATATTATTGTATATGAATTTCTCATATTTATATAGCTGAGATAGCTTTGGGTATTTGGAAACCCCTTAACACTAACTACTAAACAATGAAATAAAAGTACATGTTATCAGCCAGATATACTGCGAAATAAACATTTATGTACTTTTGTAGCACTCACAGATGCAATTTTACATCCATTTTCAAATGTACCAATACTGGACAACAATTCCTGTGGTTAGTGGTTCATATCACACCACTACACTGGGTTTGAGGGTAAGATACACAACTTGCAATAGCTGAGTCTATCTAGTTGAAAATAAGTAATGCAGAGCTGTACAATTTATTTCTGTGAGTAGCAACCTCACTGTAAAATTAATGCGGGATTTATTGATTTGCAGTGCTGACTGATATCATTTTTACCGGCAAGAAAAAATATCATCAATAAACTGGTATATTATCCTGGGAAAGATTTGGTTCATCTGCTTAGTGCAACTAAAACCAGAATTAAACACTAAATTTGTTGATTGTAGAAGTCTGTTAAAGCAATTAAAAAGATCATGCCCATTTTTCATGCTCAAATTGTAGAATGGTTTTTGTTGTAGCAATTATTTTTTTTACAGTAGGATGACATTTGATTAAATCAGAAAGCAACATATGTTATCAATCAGGCAAGGTAGAATAGTAATGTATAAGCAAATTAGCTATAATTTGGGTTTGAACTAATCACCAATATGATCAATACTTCAGCATAGTCATTGTGGTTCATTATATAATTGTAGTTGACCAGAATAGTCATACAATCAAACCAAAGAATGAACATATAAGTTAAGTAACCTACAATTTAGCTTTAATGTTTTTATATGCATTTTTTCTCTCTCTGTAGTCTGGGACAGGTGATTATGTATATTAAGCTATTTACATAAAACTATTGGAGCTGCTGGATACCATTTCTTACATTCTGTCAAAACAAACTAAACAGTAGGAATGAATCATTCACCACTACACTGACTCAGGTTCAACAGAATAAAAGCAACCATTTATCAACTGTTTCTTTTTACCCTATAGAAACAATTAACATTATTAGTAATTAACGAATTTATAACAAGTGCAATGAAAAGTTCCAAGACTAAGCAGATAAATTGTTTTGTACAAGAACAAAGCCTTTCCTTGTAAATTAAGTTTCAAAAGACGATAGGGACCACTTAGTGATAGACTAACTAGAAATTTAGAGAGATCATAAATTAGACATGTTAAATTCCAAAATTAAAGTGTTACCAAATCATCTGCTAAATTACTCAGTGTTGAAGAAGGGGGAGGGGGTTGTAGACCAGAAACCAATATTTGATCTTGATAAACTCAGATACATTGTCAATCCAGTCACTTAAAATGGAACTGTAAATAACATCGTCTACATAATTGAGCTGGTACAGAGTGTACAGGGAAATAATGTTGAGGCTAAAGTGCATCTGTTATGATTAGCTGAAGTGGTATATAATTTATGTAGTGTAGCAATGACAATGTTATATCTGTGTATGTCTTGGGAAAGTCTTTAGTAACAAGCCTGGATAGATGTTGGGAGATTTTGGAAATATAAGTTTAAAATTAAGCCCAGTTTAATATTTTGATGAGGTAGTAAAATGTATAGAATTTGTTATTATTAGAGATGAAGTTGATTGTAATTCTGTTCTCTTTGAATGCAGATATTCTTTTGCATTTTGACAAAATTTTCCAGTTAAATGTGTAAGATATTGACTACACAGCACAGTTTAGAGTTACCTATGTTGTATATTGTTATCCATTACAAATAACTCTTCTGTTTTAGCTGGAGAGAGAGGAATGGAAGATTTAGAAAGAAAGAATAAGAGACATTACAGAACACCTGTTACATCAGAATCTATACTTAGTGAATATGTTGCATAAGTATTTATAGCTGCTACATGAGGAGAAAAACTGAACACACAAGTTAATTTATTCAGGACCAGCTCTGAGAAGTTATCTTACACAAGCAATACACCTCTCATCCTGACAGGATATGAAAAACCGATCAATGAGAAATGCCAACAAAAGTTTTACAGTTCACATAGAGTACTTTGGTGAACTTTATCAAATGCCAGAATATAAAAATTACAACAGTTTCTCTCTAGGATTTTGATAGTAACATTGGTATTTTGCACATTAAAGAATCTATATTCCTTAGTCATTTCTAACCATAAATTAGATAATAATTATTGTTATGAATCTTGAATGTCACAAGTTTCTTGCTTAATTTAAATATTGTACCATATTCATACTTGCCATGCAGTACATATGATTTTACTGGTGTTTACTGTTAAGATTTCTTAGTTTTCACTCAGGACTTGTTAAAGACCATATATTGAATAAGTTTATTTATCTCTATATTTTATATTGATAAGTGATTTCACATTGCTACACTAGCAATTCTAAACTGATCATCATCACACATACATATATTTTTCAAATTACACCAACCAACAGACCAACAATGCAATTACATAAATTAAACAAAATCTGGAAACTGGGAATAATAATAATAATTTCAAATTTTGGCACAAGGACAACAAACAACAAAAACTGGTTTAAACCTAGTCTCTTTTAACACAGCAACCTAGTCCCTTAACAGCAAAAAGACAAAATCACTACACACAACAAGGAAATAGTCTTGTACTTTATCCTCTTTAGTCATAGATTTACAAATGAAAGTAACATTATTTGATGGTCTCTTATGGCAAGCTCACATTGCTAAATCTGCACCATAAAGGCTAAGATTCCTCCTTTGAGCCCAAAAATACTCCCATCCCACTCAGCTGCTGACCCTCTACAGAACTCAATCGAGTCCTACTAATATTCTGGCCGACATCTAAATGTGGCTATCGGATTGATCACTGAAAAATTACATATCACCATAACTAAAAGCACTAACCAATAAAAACTATAAACTGTGTTTGTAGTTTATCTTTTTCCCCTTTCCTTTGCCCTTCTGAACTTGCTAGCTGCATATCTCCACAACACATAAGTCCATCTGATATATCTCTTTTATTTCTATCATCACCCCACTGAGTCTTATCTCCCAGACTCCATAATAAACTCTTTTGCCAATTCTACATTCCAATCCATACTTTTAGTTGCCCCTCATTCCCTGAAACATATAACGACAACAGATGTATAAGACCAATCATGGATCGTAAGCAAGTCTTGCTCAGACTTCTAATCTTTCCTCAACAAAACACTCTAAATTACAAAGAACATACAATAGTACACTTTGAATCATCTTAGGGTATAAAGAGTCCACATTCAGAGAGATATAACCCACCAAAATATGCAAAATGAAAGCCCAACTGGACAGGGGGAACAGTTTTTGCTGCAGCAAGCTCCAACCCATACAATTTCTGTTACTATATTTAAATCCTCCTCAAACACTTAGATACACCATCCCAGAATATTGCAACATTGTAGGAACACTACCTCTCATGTTGCTAAAAAATAACAGCATTAATAACCTCATTAACCTCCTTAAGTTGAACAGAGATAAATACAGTTGCATTTTTTTTTTTCATTTCAACTTGGTTCATTTGTTTGGCAACTTTGTTGTGGCCACCAATAAAACTTATTAGCATAATTGAAAATACCCCCCTCCCCAAAACAACAACAACACTCAGACATCTACATTATCCTCAAACTATAAACCAATGTATGTTGGAGCATGTAGTGTGGTCCTCAACTAAGTAGAAGCATAAAGTATATGAAGTACTACCGCTGTGGATTGTATTTGGTTGTTCAACTGATAACCCATATTCTATGTATCTACTTGGGGTACAATAGTACCCCAACTAAACTCTATGTTATACACTTCACTATGTTAAAAAAAACAACCCTTCACCAGATATCAGTTATTGGACAACAATCAAGGGGGTGGGAAGAAGTTTCATAAGTCAGAATTGGCTTCAGACTGGGGCTTAACCTGTTTTCCTGGTACAAAGTAAATAAAAAAAACAAAAAACAATCCATCTATTCCCTGTATGAAAAACATTTCCTGAAATATCTTTAGCTATCATCTTAACAGATGAAAAAGCCTGTTCACTAATTACAAGACTTCATCCAACCCAGCCTTCAGACCAATAAGCTTAAAGTAAATTAGCAGTCATTATGAATTCTACAATTCCTAACCTAGATATTACAGTAGAAAACATTTAATAAAACAATTAGAGAAACATTGTAACAATCCCAACAACATAACCAAATTGCCTCTTAAAATGAAGCAGGGCTACATACTATAGGAATAAAGCAAACACCCAGAAACTAAACAAAGAAATAGATAAAAAACAAAAAAAAACAAAAAAAAAAAATCAAGAAATGGTCTTCATTTACAGCCCAACATCACAAAATTAACAACCACTTTGTAGAGCCATTTTGAGCAACAGCCATATCATATAGGAATACTCTGTAGTAACATTGTTAAACAAGCAACCTAACAACAAAGAAACACTTTTCAAAATCATACATCTAATCCTACAATGAATGGTTTCTTTAATTCTAGAAATCCACCAGGGGATTAAACAAAAAACAATTTCAAGCCACAAAATGTGGCATCATATATGTTAGACAATACATCTAAGGCCCCAAGGAATCTTCAAATACTCCCACCAACAAAGCCAAATCTACAGAAAACCAAATCTTATTGAAGTAACTTCCTGTAGACATGCTATTCTTCTATACATATAGCTTCATTGATTCTACAATGATATATTCTCAAATTAACAAATCAATACCTCTCTCCAACACTATATATATATTTATGCACACACACACTATATAGCTTCCAAGTTCTGCACTCATCTACTGTACTACTAATCTTTTAGAGAGAAAAAAAAAAGAAAGAAATGGTCATTGCACAATCTAAACACTAAGCACCAGTATACAGACTCTTTAGAATATCTCCAATACTTCTACAGATAGTTATTAAACTTTAGCTAACAACCTATCGCAACGTTCCCTTTACATAACATCATCAATTTGTAGTTTTCTGAATGTGAAGCAACCAATCTCCTATTAGTTCCTCTATTTAATTTATAAATATGCAAATTTCTTGTATTTCACATGAAATGTGTATGTTATATCTTAACATCATGACAGATAAAGGAATATAACTGTTACACTTCTCTAGACATAGAGTACAGGCATAGTCATATGATTAAGATATTTGCTTCACAACCAAGTGGTTCTGAGTATCTTCAATCAAGGGGGTGGGAAGAAGTTTCATAAGCCAGAATGGGCTTCAGATTGGGGCTTAACCTGTTTTCCTGGTATGAAGTAAATACAAAAAAAACCAAAACAATCCATCTTCTGGTTAGGGTTTCAATCTATTATTGTAGGTAACAGATAATCTGGAGCCTATTCCAAACAGCTTGATGAACTGAAGCAATGAACACAAAAAGCTTCATGTCCAGAAGTACAACAAAATGCTTGCAATGGATCTGAACTCGTGATATATAAGCCAGTAGCCCAATAACATTTTCACTCAGTTATTTTGCTATAGAGAGAAAAATTATTTCTTGCAAATAACTATTTTAGAGATGATGATGATGATGATGCTGCCAAAATCAGCAGTGACGCAAGCCCCCAGTCCCATGAAAAAGTGGTAGTGTTTAATATGGGTTCTTTGAGGCGAAATAGAGCAAAGGTAATCAGAGAAGTAGAGGCCATAGTAACAGAGGTAGAAGGGAAAAAATAGAAAAAAAAACAATATGTTTGTGAGCTAATGGCTAATGTATGTGTGTATAGAAGCAGCACTATCCAATAATATATGTGAGCATGAATCCTACTTAAGCTGGAGCTGAAGTATTTTCTGGTTCTGAAGACAAAGCCTTGTTTTTTAGGGGGGAGGGGGGATAATGTGAAGTTGTTGAGAGATCTTTAGAAATTGTAGGGCATAGCATTTGTAATGATTTTTGAAGGTTTTAACTGTGTCTTCTTTACAAGTAGAAACAGCTGAGTAATTATGTATTTGTGCTATAAAACAAACTTTCAAAAATGCATTGGTTTAGAAATAAAAATTGCCAGGAGGAAAAATTTCTAGGATTATAAATTACTTTGCAGCTGTTACAAATATCAAAACAGTACACCCAATAATTAACCCTTTAGCATTCAGATTACTTTATCAAATGTAATGCTTATTTATTCACATCATTTTGAATTAATCATGTCTTATCTTGTAGCTTCATAATTTCAAATGATATGATTTGTTTACTTTTAGAATGATATTGTAGGGTAGGTGTGAGAGGTGAAATCTGGTTGGTTTGAACTTAAAACAGGTAGAATATTCTGGCTGGATATGGCTGGTAGAAATGCTAAATGGTTAAAGCAATTGATGAACAGAAACAGTGTATAAGACATATATTTGTTGTCTATGCTTGAGTACATATGCACAAATAACTCTCAAAGAGTCTTAGAGGCAGAAATATTTACACAAGTGTCAATTTAATATTATTTTTTCTTATTGAGAAGAGAATTTTACAGAAATATTCACGATTTGATTTATGTCCCTAAGAATGGTACGTCAGTGATGCCATGCCGATTAAAAGATACACAACAAAATCAAAATTATTCCAATGGGTAACTACTGTAAAGAAGGAGGTCAATAAAAAAAAGTAGGGATTAGGTTCAAAATGTGTGATAGGAAATTAATTGGCTGGTAATATGCAGATCTGATTTTCTGAGCTGTTGTCATAACTATATGGATATAACTAACTTCTATATAAATAGTAATTGAATAACTAAAAAAAAGATGCAAGGATATTAGTTAGAAGGTTAACAAGTAAATTATTTAATATTCTCAGAAGACATTATATATATATATATATCCAACCCATGCTTGCATGGGAAAACAGACGTTAAAGGATGATGATGATGATATATACACACACACACACACACACACAAAGTGGGCCAAAAGTCACACACCAAAACGTTTGACATTTTATTTATATTATGTTATTATTCATTTTGCTCATCATGTACAAGTAAGTGTGTATTCATCATTATTTTATCCAATTTTAGAAAAATTGAAGCATGTCTTTAACAATTCTGGAGTGTATTGAAATTATTTTGTGTGTGACTTTTTACTCCCACAAACAACCTTGCCCAGACTTGTGCCTCGGAGGGGAAGTTCCTAGTTACAATCCATAGTCATTCATGACCTAAGAGGGTCTTTATCCTCTTTACCTATTTATAGTTATATATATATATATATATATATACACACACACATACAGAGATATACATATGTATACATACATATATTGTGGCTATCAACTCAGAGGAGTATGACCATCACAAACAAATTATCTTATTCCTTGTTGTTAAAGACAATGGCTATCAGTAAGGTCTGTGTTGAAATTTGAAGTCAATAACAGCTTACACAGCACCTTGCTAAGACTCCCACCAACAAAGCCATTCGGTTCAGAAACAAGCAAGAACAAGATCTCTGGCTTCGCAATGAGGAAGGTGTTACTTTGGGATTTCCTTCTAAATGTCTTAAAAAATAGGGGCCTCTCATGATTTAGTCCATTACATGCACATATGTATGTAGCCATATAGAACATGTACTAAATAAATTCAACATCAGTATAACACAGTAAAAATATATTTATCTTTTATCTTTTTCAGTCATCAGACTGCGGCCATGCTGGGGCACCACCTTGAATTTTTAGTCGAATGAATCGACCCCAGTACTTATT
>JAOPUL010000839.1:37666167-37680208 GCA_027564515.1 Octopus rubescens | reverse complement strand
AGAGAGAGAGATAGAGAGAGAGAGAGAGAGAGAGAGAGAGAGAGAGAGAGAGAGAGAGAGAGAGAGAGAGAGAGAGATATTAGAAAAGATGTCACTGTTCATGAGAGATGTTGCAAATGGGGGCAATAGTTGGCAGTGTGAGAACAGTTGCCCAGTTTTGTATAGCCTATTCTTCTAGTACTCTTGGTACTTTATCTAAATTCTTCAAAACAATATGTTCTACAGATGCATTATGTTTTGCAATATCTTACATGACAATGGATCAATGTATAGTTAAAAAAGTTGTGTTGCTGAATAAATAACATCCTTTACATGTGCATTATGAAGATTTATAATAGAGCTGTGTACAGTTATATTTAACGTGTAGGTGTACACTCAAATGTGGAAAGACTTTTGCTATAGAAACTGTCTCAGGAGAGAAATTCTCATTATAGACAATGTGTGTAAAAACACATCATGCTGGGCTATGAATGATGTCATATGACTGTAAGATGTGTGTTTCTGCAGTGTTACACTTTACCAACTACAGACACCGAATCTGTTGCTCATAACCCACTAGAAACTGCCATTCTTACATTTATACAACAAACAATACTTTTACTGGTGTGTGCAAAGCTTTGTCAAGCTGAAATTAATTGATTAGAGGCACACCCTAAGCAGTAATGGTTAACATACAGTTAAGCATTCAATTTTTGTCTAAGCATTAACATTTTATAAGAGTAGTGGTCCACTAGAAAGAAGAAAGACTTGTTTCTTTAAGAATACATATAGTTCCCTTTCATAATTGAGATAATGTTTTTTTCTTTCTTACACAGACTTCCGAATAATCACAATCTTATAAAAATAGTTTAGTTCTTACTGTAGGTGCATTAGTAGGCTACAATCTCTGAACAGTTAAAAAAATAAGCTAACCTTAATTTTCACTAACTTTTGCTTACATAACCACTAGAATCTTTTCAGTTTTAATAATATTCCTATTACTATGAACTTTTCATTTTTTTTCAAGTTAGAATTATTTAAAACCATGTCATTTGATGCCATCCACCAGTTTAAATACTTGGCTCAACTATCACTGATAACCTCACTTTGGACATGAAGATTGACCAAAGGATTGGATAGGTGGCTTTAACTCTCTCTCATTACAAGTGTGGATAAATCTAAGGCTGACAGCAAAGACAACTGCAATACCTTGTCATAAGTACAGTACTGTATGGCAGTGAGGCATGGACTACATGTGCCAGACAGGGGAGAAGGCTGAACACCTTACACATGAGAAATATCCATTGTATCCTAAATTTATCCTCGTAAGATAGTGACCAATACAGTAATTTTGTATCGTGATGGACTTCACAGCATGTGTACTCAACTCATGCAGCTGAGACTGTACTGGTTGGGCCACATCCACTTCATGAAGGATGGCCATATCCCAAAGGATATCATCTAAAGAAAGCTAGCATCTGAAAGGAGATTGATTGGTTGTACAAAGCACTACAGGGATGTTTGCATGAGAGATATTAAGGTACATAGTATTAATACAAAATCCTGGAAGAGGTTCTATAAGAACAGAAGATGAGTACTCTTGAAATAGAGTACATATCTGAAAAGTGTGCTTTATACTCTGAAAATGCCACAATATTCAATTATTAATATCTCCACCTTCAAATATTTTATATGATGATGATAATGATGATGATAATAATGGTTTCAAAATTTTGGCCCAAGGCCAGCAATTTTGAGGGGAGGGGGTAAGTTGACTACATCAAACCCAATACTCAACTGGTACTTATTTCATTGATCCTGAAAGAATGAAAGACAAAGTCGACCTCGGCAAAATTTGAACTTAGAACGTAAAGACGGATGAAAGGCTGCTAAGCATTTTACCTGGCATATTAACAATTCTACCAGCTTGCTGCCTTAATAATAATCCTTTCTATACTGGGCACAAAGGCCTGAAATTTTTCGGGGATGGGCATAGTCGATACAATCGACCCCAGTACTCAACTGGTACTTATTTTATCGACCCCAGTGGCATTTGAACTCAATGTAAAGTCGGAAAAAATGCCGCTAAGCATTTCCCCCCCGTGTGCTAACAATTCTGCCAGCTCGCCGCCTTAATAATAATAATAATAAATACTCATTAGAGTGATAAATATTCATTAAAGCTATTTTATGATCTAATCAAAAGATAATTTCAATAAGAGAGTATTATACTTAATATCAAAACTTTGTAAAGTCCCTTCCCACCACACATAAAATGTAAGAGAGAATAAAGCAGTACTCTAGTAGAGTTGATGCACTGGTTACAATGAGTAAATAGAGTGGAGGAGAGTAGTGGAAGCATGGTATAACCTATGTTATGCCTGAATCTTACCATAAATATAGCCTGAAGTGGGATATATTCTCTATAGCAAAATTATGCTATATTGCAGTGCCATGCAAATCTGATACTGTTATCAACAATATCACCTTTTTACATCTGTTTTATCATGTTGGTATGTTGCTTTTTTTTTTTTATTTGATTGTTATGCATGTCATGTTTTTTTTGGCATGGATTTAAAGCTGGGTGTACCTTATATCACTAACTACTTTACAACATGGGCTGGCCTCATATTATTGCACCACTAGTACTAGAGAGGTTGTCTGCGATAGGAGTGAAGTGTCAGTGTCTAATCTATTCTTTATCAGTTTTATTTTTTATATTCAAAATTACTGCTCTCTGAGAGGGGTTGCCTGCGTGTGGCTTGTAAAGTCAATGTATTCTCTATTTGTTCCTCAGACCGACATAAAATGGAAGTCAAATTCATTTCAATGTTTTCAAAAAAAAAAGTTTACAATCTTTCACAATAAATCTTAAAGTAGGGTGTCAAACTGTGGCCCAATAACATAAATTTCAACATTATCTTTAAGATCATTCAACTTCATTTCATTATGAGTTAGCCTTTAGATATGCTTTTCACCATTTTAATATTATAATTATATTAAATAATGAATTATTTTATGCACAACAAAGCATGTATTAGATAAATTTAGTGTAGATTTTAACACATACTCTGTGTAAAGTAAACAGATGTAAACACATCTTGTTATTTTCTTCATAGAGAAAAATAAAAGAGATTATCATACATGCTTCATAGCCGGTTGGACCCCTTGTCAGATGATAAATACCCACCATTCTTCTGTTCACAAAGTGAACTTATAGCAATCTCTATTTAAATCAATCACAAACCAGAATCCAAGTGAGATACTTTAACTAATTTGTATATTTGGCATATCAAGCATAAACAACAAATCTGAATTTATCTTATACCTTCTATTATACACTATTTGTGCATAACATATGTTTATTAATTATTGAAACATGCAGCTGACAAATAATACAGAAATTAGTCTAGCAATGTCAGCTAGTTTGATTTAAACAACACTTGTTATACATTGTCTTCTGTGGGAATATATACAGCAAAACTATGACTGAGTGACAGGTATATAGTAGCAGTACTTACTAACATCATTGAGTGAGGAGTTTAAGATTAGCTCTCCGTGGGAACTACTACTATATACTGATGACATAGTTCTCATACCTGAATCTACAGGGGAATTAGAGAGGAAATTCCAGGCATGGAAACTAAACCTAGAATTGCGAGGCCTCAAAGTAAACTTAGCAAAGACTAAGGTTTTAGTAAGATAGAGAAGACAGGACCCTGGTATTTTCAGGGAAATAGCCTTGCTTGATATGGAGGAAAGGAACAGGTATAAACTCCATACTTAGTGTAAACTATGGACACACTAGGGGATAGTGCAATCACAGGCAGACTGACAGAGAATGTATGCATCATATGTGACAACTGCATTGGCTCAGTATATACTATGAGTACACTAGAAATAGATTCTCTTAAATAGATTCAGATGGCTCACTAAAAGTAGCCAAACACTTTTGTTACCTAGGACATATAATTAGCAGGGGAGATGGTTGCTCAAAAAGTATAGTAGCCAGGACAGGTTGTTCAGCAAGCATCTACTGCTGCTGAACAACAAATGGTAGTGAAACATGGACTTTGAATACAGAAAACTTGAAGACTGGAGAGAAATGAAGCAAGCATGTTCTGTTGGATGTACAATGTAAATGTGCATGAAAGACATAGTACAAATGTGCCGAGAAAAACTGGGCAAAAGAGAATCAGACGTGCGCAAGAAAGAAGATTGCACTAATATGGACTTGTGATGTATATGGATGAGAACAGGTGTACAAAGAAGTGCCAATCACTTGGATGAAGCTTGCAGAAGATGAAGACACAGGAAGGCATGCAGTAAAGTGGTGAAGGCTGATCTCTGAACCTTGAACATCATGGAGACTGGGATGATCGATGATATGCAGTTTTTGAGAAGAACTCACCCAATTCAGTGATACTAAGTTCTGGAAGTGCTGTGTATGTGCGTGTACATATACATATGTATCTATGCATCCTTCTTCCTTAATACTGACCTCTCCACACATATTTTACTTTGTCTCCCCCACTCCATCCCCAGCCACAAATCATCTGCCCTTTTCCACCACTATATGTGTCTCACTCTCTCCATGCACTATGCCTGCTTCTCTCTCTCCCCCTACACACTCTCTCTCTCTCATCCTTCCCCTGTCTATTGTATCATCATTACTATTCTGCTACTCTTCACCCCATGCAAGATTTTGTCAGCCCCACTCTGATCCATCATTCACTACATCCACCCCACACCACTATCCAATCTCTACAGTTGTGACCTACACTTCCCAACCTCCTTTACCTATCATCCACTCAATACTTGTAGCAACCTCAACCCACTTCACTCTTGGTTCTTCTTCCCCCATTTACTTCTACTCACCTTGTACCTTTACACAAACGCCTCATCACCACTATTTTATATCTCCCTTGATCCACCCTGCTCACCTCTACCCTATCTTTTAAGTTGTGAGCAGCCATGTGGCGCATCTACAGCAAGAAACCTGTCCTACTCTGACACATTTGTCTCATATTTTAACCCCTCATCTCCTAGCATAAAGCAACCTGTCTTGGGATTTGTAGTCTTGCAAGCTGCACGGACCTTACTAGTGCTGGAAGTACAAAAATCCAGTATATGCTGTAAATTGGTTGGCATTAGGAAGTGCATCCTGCTGTAGAAACCGTGCAAAGTAGACAGTAGACCTGTCAGATCCTGTCAAACCAGCCAACCCATGCCAGCATGGAATATGGATGTTAATAGCAAAACTATCATATTTGAGTGACAAGTGACAAGTGTAGTGTTACAAAATAGCAAAACCAATATTATTGTTTATCATAGCAAAAACTGTCATAATTGAGTGATAGATGTACGTTGTTTACTTAGAAGCAAAATATTCATCAATTAGGGACAGGTGGATATTGAGTGACATGTGAGCACTGTAATATAGTAGTGAAACTCATCTCTGAGTGACAGGTATATGCAATATCTTGCAGCAAAACTTTCATCACTGAAGGACAGGTGTACACTGTTTACAGTAGCAAAACAGTCATCATGAAGTGAATGATGCATATCGTTATATAATATCAAAACTATAATCCCTGAGTGATTTGTGTGCATTGTTATATACACCAGCAAAACTATCACTATTTTGTGACATGCATACATTGTTTATAGTAGCAAAATTGTCCTCAATAACAGGTGTATATTGTCATACAATAGCAAAACTACTAAAATGTAAACCTGTGACTCAATAATGATAGAGTAATATCTTCTCTACTCATCTTCCTGCTCTTAATTGCAAACAATGGATTCAAAGCAGAAGCAATGTGCTGTCACTGAGTTCTTGAAAAAGGAGCGATATAGGCGATCTAATATCCACAGAGGGTACAGCTTGTTTACGATGATGACAACAGTGACAAGAGCAATGTGCACAGATGGATGAAGAACTTGAAAGGGGAAATAGCAGCAAATCTATAACCATCGAGTGACAGGTGTATATTGTTTATAGTAGGAAAACTAGTACCGTTGAGAGATAGAGGTACAGTTTACATAGTAGGAAAAACAATTACTATTCAGTGATAGGATTATAATAAAACTACCTTCGCGTAAGAGACGTACATTGTTATATAGTAGCAAATTTCATCATTGAGTAAGAGGTGTACATTGTAATACGGTAGCAAAACTACCACCAGTGACAGATAGGTGTACAAGAATACTATCATCATTAGTGTACATTGTTATGTAGTAGCAAGTGAAGGTGCATGGCTCAGTGGTTAGAGCATTGAGCTTACAATCGTGAGGTTGTGAGTTTGATTCCCAGACAGAGCTGTGTGTTGTGTTCTTGAGCAAGACATTTTATTTCACATTGCTCCAGTTCACTCAGCTGTAGAAATGAGTTGCGACATCACTAGTATGCTGGTCTTCCACAAACAACCTTGCCTGGACTTGTGCCTTGGAGGAAACTTTCTAGGTGCACTCTCATGGTCATTCGTGACCGAAGGGGGTCTTTACCCGTTACCCTCTTTATGTAGTAGCAAAACTGATTTCCTTGAGTGACAGCTGTACATTGATAGCAAAACTGTCATCAATGAATGATATGTGTATATTGTTTATACAGCAGCAACACTATCATATTTGAGTGATAGGCGTATATTGTTGATAGTAATCCCCCCTCCTCCCTGTCAATATTGAATGATAGGTGTACATTATTTAGTAGCAAAATTATCATGATTTAGTGACAGGAGTCCATTGTTATAGGAAATCTATCATCTTGAGTGTCAGATGTATATTGTATATAGTAGATCAAGTCACATCCATGTAGAAACTTCTGAATCCCTTGTCCATGTTTCCTCTCACCCACTTATGCTGTGTCTACGTCTCAGTCTCTCATGTAGCCTTTACATTCAGTTCCTCCTTCCCAGAATATCAGCCTTTTGGAATGCCCTACCTGCCTATATCTTTCTTGTCAATGTTGACTTGCAAACAGTATAAGAAAAATGTTGATGGTATTAGTCTCACCTGAGTTTAGGATGGCCTGCAAAGGACATGAGCATTGACTTTTTTGTAGATTAAAAAAAAAATTACAGAGAAGCTAACTTCATTGTTATTTAACTCTACAAACTTATAAGTTCCCACTTCAATGCTATTTTGGGCAGGAGATCCCCATTCTAGTTTGACTGGTGTACTGGAGATATGTATTCTGGGAGTTGTTATGAATACAGTAATTATGTAAGTGTGTAAGAGACCAAATTCATTGGGTTCTTATAATGAGATAGGACATGCACAGAGCCTTGAGATTTATTGGAAAAATATTCTATAATAAATATTTTTATATTTTGGGATGGTCAGTTTTTTTGCCAAATAACTGCACGCACTATATACTCATTCTTCCCTTCGGTTTTATTATTGTTCTTACTTTGTAAATCTTTCGTCACACATCCTGTGATCTCTTCAGTGACTCACCATCCTATGTGTGTCTCTTCCTGTTCAGTTTATTCCATTCTGTGTTTCTGCTGTGTATATCCTTATCTGCGCATATGTTTGTGTCTTCAGTATCTGTGTGTGCGTGTGTCTTATTTATTTACTTTTTTTTCATTTGTTTACTTATTTAATTCTCGGTATTTTTTGTTGCTGTTGTGTTTTTCTTCCTTCTCATTCCGTCTTGTGTATGTGTGTGTGTGTGTACATAAGGGTTTATATTATACTGTTTGTATCTGTGTCTTTGTATTTATTTATTTAATTGATTTTTCCTCATTCTGTCTTAGGTTGTCATGTTGCGTAGTGTGGCGGGGGAGTGTTGCTGAGGCTCGGTCTGTCTACTGCTATGTATGTGGCCTCTGTAATCTGTCTAAGTGTTGTGTCTGTTCTATGTGTTGATAGTATTTTAATATTTATATTATTGATTGAACCTCTATGTTCTAATTGAGCATGTTGGTAGAGCACTGATGAGCTTTTCCCCTCCTTGAGCTCCCACCAGTGTTCACCTATTCACTTTCCAATGTAAGTTGTTGTCTTGTTTCTGCATCCGCCGTATGCTATAGACTACATTTCTAATCTTACAGTTGACCTGTGGGTTCATCCTACATACTGTACAGGTATTATCCATACATGGGGGCCTTTCGAACAAATATGTTCTACAGATCAGGGATTTTATGGGGGTTCCTGGCCTTTTTACTACTTTAATCCATGGATTCACCTTATCTAACGTCTTTCTAAACAGGTATGGTAGTTCGCCGCCAGGGGTAGCATCAACGAACATGACACTCTGGTATTATATAAATTTGTAAATATGCAGATATTAAGGATTCTCTTTGAAATATTTCTCAATTTTAAGTTTATGTGTTTAAGTATTTCCATATAGAATCTATGTAAGAAGGTAATAAAAGCTTAAAATGATTTTAAACATTATAAAATGATAAAAAGTATTAGTAAGCCTATATAAAGAGACAAAGAGGTTACCCAATACAAAAGAAAATTAATAGAAATATTGAATAACCAATGAAGTGTTAAAGTGTTGAAATGAGACAAATGAAAGTTGAAAAATATATCACATTTGTTATGATCTTGTTTTGTAAATCATAAATACAATAGCATTCTAAAAGGGGGGGGGAGAAAGAAAAAAGAAAAATCAAAGAGTGGAGTAATGTTCAGCTTCTTGCTAAGTTAAACAGCAGAGTTTATAAAAGTTGATTGGGTATGAGAAAGTACAAATGGAAAATTCCAAGTAGTGATGATTCAAGACTAATAGTGAAAGAGCATCAGTAAAAGATATTGAATAAAATACACAAAGGCAAATGCTCAAGAAAAGTAGGTTAACATTCTATGAAGGGGAATTATTTGTGAAAGTGTTATATATTCTCTATTAAAAGCGATGTATGAAAGTGGAGGATTTTATAAATGAATACTTCAAACGAAGCAGTCGCCAAATGATACAGATGAACCTTTTCTCCAGTAACATAGAAAAAGCAGAGTCTAAGGATGTTCCATTAGAGGAGGCTGTTGAATGTTGAATATGAATGGGTAGTGAGAGCCTCCCTCTGACAAAGGTAATAGAAGAGCCAGCTACAGAGATTATTCTTCACATTGTTACTATGGCAATTAAGGAGATGAAGGTAGGGAAAACTACAGGTACTTTACAAATAAACACTGGTATGCAGAAAGCATCAGGCTATGGATATGGAGGTACTGTCATCTATTTTTAAAATTAGCTGAGGGACTTGCAGTGACGTTTTGCAAGACATGGTCAAGGATATATAGATGTGATGCTCTTTGTGTGACAACTGCAATGAAAGTTCTTAGTTAAAAACAAATTTACATGTCTTTAACATATGTGAAGTCACTTTGACAGTGTCATTCTTTCTAGTTTGTTAGAAGCTATGAATGTTAGGTGCAGATGATTAGCTTGAGAATGCAGTTGAAGATGTCTACAATGTTGGTGTAAGTAAGTTCAGAATTGTCAGTGAAGTACATCAAGAATTGATTGTAAATGAATTTATCTAAGGCTCTGTCCTCAGCCCCCATCTATTCATTATATATTTTGATCAATAATACAAGAATTTCACATGTTAAAGATGGGGTTTCCACCACTGCAGAATCTGTTGAAGAGCTGTATAAATAAATTCTGAACCTTGAAAAATGGTTGAGAGTCCAAAAACTTAAAGGCCAACATGGTAAAGACTAAACTAAATGAGAATACAAAATCTTAATGCATTTGAGAAGTGATCTTAATAGGAGGGAATAGGAAGGGACTTAATATTGAACACTCAAAGGGTAAACGAATGTTGCAGTTAGATCTCAGGCAGAGTGACAGAGAACCAAGACTACTAATGTCATTAAATAACAGTAGTAGTTAGCATCAGAAACATGTACACAATTAAGCTGATGAATTGCACAAACAGCTTACTTGTTGGAATATATAAAACATCTATTTAGTGCTGAGCTAATTGTAAGTAAGAATGTTCAGATAGGTTATTCTGTTTAAAGATTACTCTGTATGTACATATAAAACATAGATTGTATGAAGGACATGTAAGCAGGGTGAAGGTACAGAAATAGTGAGAGATGAGTATTTATTATAGAGATTCTGAAGAGAGTAAAAAGGAAACTTAAATATGATCCATTGGATGTGCAAGGCAGAGCACAAGTAAACTGAAGCAGTGACTGGATATTAATGACATCAGCTGATGTATGCTGGGTGAAAAAGTGCTACTTGGTGATAATGAATGGTATGCTAGTAGTGAGTCCCTGTCATCTGAATTACATGCTCATGAATTAACATGAAAGTGACTGAGTATTCCACAGACATGAGTGCCCTTAGCATAATTCTCAGGCAGAATCAGCATGACATAATGTATGACAAAGCTGTACCTTTTGAATTACAGGTACAATCCACCAGTTGGGTCTCTATAAAGTTTCCTTCAACCCAGTTTCACTCACATATATGTCCACATGAATTAGGCTATAGAAAATGGCATTTGCCCATGATGCCAAGTAGTTGGATCAAATCCTGGACCTCATAGTTGCATGCCATTCGCCTATACAGTGCCTACACTTATGGTATTTAAAGACTGAAAAAGGCATGTGAAGTAGTAAGACTGGATTTTAACATGAAAGGTCTATTTTCTGAAAATGAATATTTTTTGAAATCATAATTATCATGGAAAAATAGAAAATAAATTTACCTTCACTTGTTGAAGTATACAATTTTTTACAAATTTCCAATACACCACCATATTTTTTGCTAATTGTTTCCACAGCATCACCACCTTTTATTTGCATTAAATCCCGTAACTCCTCAAGTGTTATCCCATATTCAGGTGGGTGGCCGTCAACCTCATCCCCCATGATTGCAGCCTACAGCGTAATGTCCAACACTAGAATAAAACAGAAAGAGGAAAATTTTCAATCATAATAATTCACTCTTGAAGTCTTTAAAACAAATTAACAACAATAACAATGGTTTTTAATTCAGGCACAAAATCAGCAAATTTTGAGGGGCCCAGGATTTGACAATCACATCAATCCCCAGAGACTTAATTGGTAATATATTTATTGAACCCAAAAGGTAAAGTTTGGTAGGATTGGGGGGTAAAAAAAAAAGCTGAAACTAAATACTGCAAGGCATTTTATTTGATGCTTTAAGGATTCTGCTTATTTACTACCCTTCATTGTTTCATAGAGCCTGAAAATTGGGAGAGGAGTTTAGTCAATTAAATCTCTAGTGCTGGTGCAATGATAAAATGCACCCAGCACACTCTGTAAAGTGGTTAGCATTTGAAAACTCCATAAAAACAAGTCAAAAATGAAATGTATGAGCAAGGCATGGCTCCCTGAAACATCTGTGAGAGTAGAAACTCTGAATATGAACTGAATCAGATTGTGAAGACCCATTCAGCATATGGAAAATGGAAATATGATGATGATATTGGATCATGTAAATTAATTGAAATAGAGAACAGGGATTAACAAGTGTTTGGATCCATAGTGAAGCAGAATTCTTTATTATATGAACCATCTCCATAGCACAAATAATAATAATAATAATAATGATCCTTTCTACTATAGGTACAAGGGAGCTAGTTGATTACATTGGCACCAGTGCTCATCTGGTACTTATTTCATCAACCCTGAAAGGATGAAAGGCAAAGCCAACCTTGGGGAGCTTTTTACTGACATTGTAATGATTATATCAATCCATTGCCTGCCTTCTGCTCCTAATAATAAGAAAAATAATAATTCTAACTTAGGTACAAGGCCAACAATTTAGAGGGGAGGGGCCTAGTCAATTACAACATTCCCTGTACTTGACTCGTAATTTATTTATCAACCCTGAAAGGATTAAAGACAAAGTTGATCTTGGTAAGAATTGAACCCAGAGCCAAAAGAAATACTGTATGATACTTTACTGATGCCTTAATGATTCTATCAGGTCACCAGCATAAAAGAATAACGAATGCTTTATTTTGGCACACAACTACACACACACTCACTCGCATACACTTTCTTTTAACAATCTGTATTTTCGTAGCAGGGAAGTGATGTAGTCAATGCAGTAATGAATAAAGGTATCTTACTATAATATTTATATATAAAAAAACACCCCAAAAAACAAGAAGTCAACATCACTGTGAATTGAACTCAGAGCAGCAAAGTATCAAATAAGATGCCATGAATTATCAAACCTATCTCTTCATAGCATAGGCAAAGATCTCTCCCTCTGGAGTTGAAACTAGATTGCTGTCATGATGGCTAATTAAATGATTACTTCTATGCTATAGTGATCATCTCAAAAATTAGTGATCTACCTCAAGATGAAGTTCTATGATATACTTATGTACCACTACTTAGATAATGATGCAGAGACTGCATGAAATTCCAGTACACACACTAATTGATTACTAGCTTCAACATAAACTTAATATATTTTTATATGATAGTAAGTGTATCTGTCATCGTTTAGATACCAGCTTGGCTCCAATCAAGCAGATCTATAATCTAAATCAAAATAATTGTTTTAACCCTTTATCGTTCAGATTACTGTCAAATGTAATGCTTTTTTATTCAAATTGTTTTGAATTAATCATGCATTATCTTATAGTTTTGAGGTTTCAATGATGTGGTTGTTTATTTTTAGAATATTAGTGTAGGTTAGGTGTGAGAGGTTAGATATGGCCAGTTTGAATATAAAACATGTTGAATATTTGAGCCAGATTTTTCCGGTTTAAATGCTAAAGGGTTAATTAATTTGCAACAATGTTAAAACACCAAGAAATTACAATTGTTTGGGTGCTGTATTACAACCATTGTGACATGAGATATACTCCCAATTCCATTTGTAATTGAAAATAGTAACTATAACCTATCCAATTGCTTTAATAAATAAACTTGACAAATTATAAAGATCTATTACAATTTCAGAAAACGTTAACCTTGAATATTTGTATGCTCGTTTGTATTATGTGTATTTCCATGTTAGCATGTGTTAGATGTATATACTATTTGAGGCATTGTTTTACAGCCAGTTGCCCATCCTGTCACTAACTCTTACTTGTTTTCAAGTAAGGGTTCTCTTATTTCATGCATCTTTGAAGGTGCAAAGCAAGTGGACAATTAGCTAACAGATGAGACAACAACATTGCTTATAGCAAGTAACTCTCATAGAGCACAAATGTAAACACACACACATGACAGGCGTCTTTCCGTTTCCATCTACCAAATTCACTCAAGATTTTGGCTGTCCCGAGTCTATAAAAAAAGACACTTGTCTAAGGTGCCATGCAGTGGGACTGAACCCGAAACAATGTAGTTGGGAAGTAAACGTCTTAATCACACAGACAATTTATTATATCAGATCATATTATTTAGATAGAAGTTTCAAATACATTCCTTAATAAATGCAGTTTCCTATATTAAAAATATCTCAATACCAAAACACGAGCTAAAACGAAAATTAAAATTAATCACTGTTTAAATAGAATGGTAGAATACAGTATTTGTGCTGAAATATATATCATATAATAGCTTTCATTCCATTAAATGATGCAAAATGGGGAGAATATAAGCAAATATCCATGTGAAATAAAATATCCCTTTTTATTTCACAGAATCCTGTTAACTTTCCATTATCACAAATTTCCCATAAACTGCAGAGAACACGTGCGTGCGTGTGTATGTGTGCACACATGAAAAGGATTCATGTGTTGATAGTGACAATTGTGAAGGTGTGTAGCTCAGTGGTTAGAGTGTTGGGAGTTTGATTTCTGGAGCAGGCTGTGTGTAGTATTCTTGAGCAAGACACTTTATTTCATGTTGCTCCAGTTCACACAGCTGTAAAAATGAGTTTATGACATCATTGGTGTCAAGCTGTATCGGCATTTCCGTTGGACAACATCAGTGGCATGGAGAGGGGAGACTGGTATGCATTGACGACTGCTGGTCTTCCACAAACAACCTTGCCCAGACTTGTGCCTAGGAGAGGAGCTTTCTAGGTGCAAACCCACAGTCATTCATGACCAAAGGGTTTTCTTTACCCTTTTTTAGTGACAACCAATGTAGTCATACTTTATTC
>JAOPUL010000839.1:37644906-37662114 GCA_027564515.1 Octopus rubescens | reverse complement strand
ATATATAATAAGAAAGTGCCAGATATAATCATTTAATCAATTTGGAAAAAAAATACATTGTCAGCAGCCATCACTGGAAGAAGATATAAGGGATAACTATTTTTAAGGTTAAGTAAGTTGTCATTGTTTTAATCTCCACTTTTCAATGCCTGCGTAGATCAGGTGAAATTCATTGAGATAGATTTTCTACAGCTGGATGACCTTCATGTCACAACTCCCACCTGTTTCCAAACAAAGTATTATTAATTTCTCATGAGGTAGATTGAAAATGAAAGACACTTGTATGATGGTGATACTTATGCCTATCACATAATGTTAAGACAAGGAAACACATACATACATATGAAAGGCTTCTTTCAGTTTCCGTCTACCAAATCCGTTCTCAAGACTTTGATTGGCTTGGGGCTATTGTAGAAAACATTTGCCCAAAGTGCCACAGTGGGTCTAAACCCAAAACAACATGGTTAATATTTATTATTATTATCTTTTGAGTACATTAAAATATGAATCCTATTTGTTTATTTTTACTTCCAACAACTACAATACTGGATATTTCAGTTTTCAATTTCACATTGGTTATTAATTATAAAAGTGATATGAAAACCCTAAAAAAATTTGTAATTAGAACTTATTAAAAACAGAATTTACAAATTTCACTATCAATTTACAAGTTCTGTAATACACACTTTACCACATAAGTGTTTGGGTTATAGTTTGTAGATGTATCAATTGGAATAAAGCAGTTTTCCTGAACCACAGATATCTATTCACCACTTCTTGGACTGGCCTTACACCGCATAACTAACATAGTGTGGTTTTCATTGTATCTGACAGGAGTTAGAATCGCTTGTAGAAACCAAGTTTTTCTTGTCAACTTGATGAGTATAATTGGAATTAACCTTTAGAAGTAATATGGGTTCCACTAGAGATTTGAAGTTTGAATTAATAATGCAGATAAGCTATATCAAGTTCAGACAACCAAGTGGGGCACATTGATTGGGGTAGACATCATTCTAGAAAATAAAAAGAGCATCTGGTAACACAGTCTTCCACTGTGCAATGTTTCATTTTTTAACTATGAAAGAATAACTTTATGCAATTCCAGATATTCTTATACCTTTCATACTGTGAGTTCCCTAAAGAATTACGAGATCATATGGCTTGTACAAATTTGATGGCTATTTAGCAATTGTTTCAATTCGACAAATATGAAGAAGCTACCCCCTCTTCCCCATCTGAATGAATAAAAAATGCTCAACCAAAAATTGAGAAGAGACGAGTTAGGCACTTTCTAATAGGAATGTTAATTGTATCATGGTATGGATAGGTGAATGGTAAATGAGAAAATTCATCAATTGTAGTAAGTATACATTTAAATTATTAGGGTGAGAAAGAAGTCCTTTAAAATCTATTAACATGTATTCAAGTGGACAGGTAGCTTTAATAGAGAAGTACCTTTCAGACACTATCAGTTCCATTTAAGTTTATCATATGCATGGCAAGTTGGAGCAGACTCATACTTGTTTAACAGAAATTGGTTTACATACTTTTATAAAATGAAGCATTTGTCTTTTACCACAGAGTACAAAGGAATTATGTAGTAATTTAAAATTGCAAAAGTAATAGCACAAGTACAAGATAGACAACCAAATGAAAGCTTATCCAAGCCAAGTCTATAGCATATAGTGTAACAGTCAACAACTGGGAAAATTTGACTGCCAAACACAGGAGTTTATTTTCTTAAACTTTTCCCTTGGTTTGTATTGTCAAACATGAATGAAACAAACCTGTCACTAAATTAGTATTTAAACCTGCCATATCCAGCTAAAAAGCCTACCTGTTTTAGGTTCAAACTGGCTAGATCTTGCCTCTCACACCAACCCTAAAATGTCATTCTAAAAATAAACAGTCATGTCATTGAAATCTCAAAGCTACAAGATAATGCCTAATTAATTCCAAACAATGTAAATAAATAAGCATTACATTTGCCAGAATAATCTGAATGCTAAAGGGTTAAACATACTTGTGACTAAATTAAAATGTTTTGTGAGGAAATATTTCCATTTTCACACAGTTTCTCTAACTGCCTGTTTCTTTTTTTTTTAAACAATGTGACGAGTTTCTTTTTCTTTTTTTCTTCTTTTTAGAATTATTTAAGAACCTTGATGAAAATACCACAGTTATATAACTTTGTGATAATATCGCAACAATAGTTTCATCAATGTCATGTTTCAATGATAAAATATAAATCATATTAACAGTGGCTGTAGATGGCTTGTTTAAGATTATTTGAAATAGAACTGATATACAGCTTACAGTGTCTTCAGATGGAAAGAAATGTACAAGTGATGACCTTATTTCTTAAGAGTGGGAAAGATCCATTTTGTACAGTGTACAAAGAACTTAACCTTTTACTATTTTGAGGTAGAAGGTCAGGTTATTATGTTTGGCAGCTTTAAAGAAATTTGAAATGTTGGTTTCTTGCTCTGATTTTGTTTCACTACAAACTAAAATACCATCTAAATATAAATAGATACCTTTACGATTATTTCCGTTGATAAATTCCTAGATGTCTTGCTGAAACACTGATACACCATTTGTAGCAACCATAGGAATGCGAGTAAGTTGATATATACCTCCAGCTGCTTGGGAAGCTGCATATGGTCGTTCTACAGGTATTATAGCAACTTGATAAAAAGCACTACTTTGATCAATTTTGCCATACTATTTATGTTTGGATTATCTATACAGAGAACTGAATAACCATTAAGCTTTGTAAAATGGTTGATAGTTTGAGAGAAAAATCAGTCTTTTCTTAATGGAATTGCCATAACAACTAAAACCTGAACCCACTAAGGTGAATTACTTGGTTCTATGAATCCATCCCTTAAAAGTTTTGAAATTTCTAAATCAGTGAGGTTTGGATGAAACAGGTTTGCATTTTAGAGCCACTTGTAGTTGAGTAAGACTATGAAATACAAAAAAGGTTGATTCAAATTGAAGTAACTCTAATTACTTTATCTAATTAAATAATAGAAAAGACAATTCTAAGAATCACATCAGTACAAAGTTGAAGAATCACAGAAACATCAAAAACTTTCACAAGAAGCCTCTGATGCTAAATAGGATTAGATTAAACCAAAGACCTAGCCTATCAAATGACAATCCAGTGTTAGGTTTTATTCTATGCCTAATCCCAATAATGATTTGAACATACTTCATGGATAAAACAATCTCTTATGGTACTGAGATAATGTCTTGCATACATTTCATTGGTTAAAGCATAATTAAAACTTGCACAACCTTGTATAATGTTTATTACGTTAAGCCCAATAGGCAACAATAAAATCTCTAGTTTGTTAGGATTAAGGTTGGTACTAATAGTTAAGAAACACTTGAATCTATTGATTCATAACTTAAATTTCTTACCACATTAAAGAGAATTTCTTGGGAATGTCAAATTTGTTTAGTTGAGGCTATCTTGTCTATTTTGATTCTCCTGTTTACTTCTTGGAGTTAAATATAGATTATAAGATATTGCTAAACAACTGGCCTTAACTATACCATTAATGTCCCTCAACTTCTGAAAATTCTATGACTAATAGATTCAATATTAATGATAGACTTTTAAGGACAAAATGAATTTGTATTTCTGTTAGTGTCATCAATAAGAGATATAATTATTAACTTTATTTATTAAGATATAATACAGTAATAATTTGTAATACTGTATGTAATTAATAATTATTACCACATCATCGTTTTTTGTTCATAAGATGAGAGTATGTTGGGGCAGAGTTTTCTATGGCTGGACACCCTTCCTGACATCAACCCTCATCTGTTTTCAAGCAATGTTATAACCCTCCCAGTCTATGGAACAACAACAGGCTGGACATGGTAACACAGAGAAACAGAAACAAATGACACAACTCGAATGTCTTGTTTACAAAGATTGCACAGCATGTCAAGAACCCATGACGTGTTTCCGCGGTGGACTGCAAGCAAATGACACCATCTGTATGAACAGCAAGGCCATTGTTTACAACCAGCAAACACACATTAAAATAAGGGGAAATACAAAATCACTCACAAAAACACAAAGATGTACATGCTTATATACATTCAAACAATCATACATGATGGGCTTCTTTTAGTTTTTATCCACTAAATCCACTCACAAAGCTTTGGTTGGTTCCTGGAGCTATAGTAGAAGACACTTGCCTAAGGTGCCACACACACAGTGGGATTGAACTTGCAACCACATGATTGGGAAGCAAACTTCTTAATCACACAGCCATGAATTATATATGTAGTATAATTTAGAATTGCAGAAATAATCAACTGTGATAAGTGGTAAAATTCCTTTAATTCTATTAGCATCTACTCTAGATGAACATAAGGCTATTACACAAAGAATGCAAAAGCTTTACTTTGGTTATTCCTTCACCTGATGTTTTATCTTCAATGTGGAGTTGCTCAGTTTCTATTTTACAAAGTAAAAGTATATGATTACAGAATAAACAAAAATTTCCATGTTTAAAACCTGGATCATTTAGTTTCTTCAATATTTATATTTTAAGAAAGAACAGTGAAAGATTAATAATAATAATTATTATTATTTAGTTAGAAGGGGCTATCTGAGGCCAATGAGACTAATATGTAAATATTCCACTTAGACTGCTACAAAGCGACAACTATAGAAGGAGATGCACAGGGAGGGAATGACAGAAGGCTGAATCTTATGGGCTTGATGTAGTGGTTAGTGCAGGGCCCTGAAGGGAATAGGGCAAAACATAGTTGATAAGAGGAGGAGAGATGAGTGAAATGAGACTGCCTTAATGGGGGTGGCAAAAGACCAGTAGAGACTATTATAGTGGTAAAAAAGGCAAAGAGAAGAGACAGTATGTCTGCAGGCTGGAGGCATATTTGCTGAGTGGCATTTCTTTGGATGTGGTCTAAGGTAACTGTAGCACCATCCCAGATGTAGGAGCACTACCTCACTGTGCATCTCACCTGTGTGTTCTAGTTCTGAAGAGAAAGGCTAGCCTTTAAGATACAGGAGGGAATTTTTAGGCTTACTGCATGGATACGCTCTCTAGTACGGGTGGCATGCTAAAGATTACCTAGAACAGATTGTAAGGTATACAGAACTGATTTTCTCTGTTGTTGTGTGTTGTAAATGACAAGGGTCTGCAACAAGTGACAAGACCCTGTGAAACTGTTCAATTCATATCAGCATGGAAAAACAGATATATGATGAAGAGGAATTAAACTTTAATTATTTAAACCATTTCTATTTTATGGAGAAATATAGTTAATTATTTTATTGAAATCAGTAAGTTTTAGAAACTGATGCGGTGACTCGAAAATAATTATTGAAGGTTATTATTAACACTTATACCTCTTTCTAAACAGATGCCAAAAATAAATGTCTTTAGGCCAACTCCAAGAGAAGCTATTTACACAATAATATGCACCATTTTTTAATTCTTACTCATAGACAGTTTAAGCATTAACAATCCCAAAATGAGATTTAATCTGTAAAGCATGAATGTTTAAAGAAACTAAAAATTGTTTAGCCCAGGTCTATCCTGATTAAAGAGACCTATGATCACTATAACTTGTTCTCATGTGCAGTGTATCTTGGAGTATGTAATCCAATATGGACTTTTTTTTCACAAATGGGAGGATTTAATGTGAGAGAAACTGCTATTGCTAGCTATACAAGTGACTGACTAGAAATAGCATTAGCTCAACTTCTAAAAATTAATATTAATTGGTTAAAATTTCCATCTCTGGTAAAGAGAATAAAGGAATTTTAGCATTGAAAATAAATGGACAGGTTATCTGTCAAGGCTGCATAGTGATAGAGGCTAATCTTTGCATCTCTTTTACAGATCATCATCATCATCGTTTTAACATCTATTCCAAGATTGCATGGAATAGACTAGAAAGTAAGCTTATTCTTTTTACAGAATATGCTTTCAAGACAAAATAAATAAATAAAACTCTTTTAAATTAATGTAAATTTAAAACAAAAATATAGGATAGTAAAAAAACAAATCTCTTAGGACATAGGAACAGTACACCCCATTCAAATGTACCCCTATCCATTAATTTTTCAAATTATTACACTTTATTTATTATTATTACTAAGCTATTCACTATGATACATTACTCTTTGTGTGTGTGTGTGTGTTTGTTTGTGTAAGTAATAACGTCTAATCATGGGTACTGTGAAAATATTAAGTACAACTGCTTCCTTATGACTATGCAGTGGCTAAATTGGTGTATAATGTATTGAAGCACTGTGTTGATATGATGGGTAGTGGTGGTGGTTGTTTTGTTATAATAGATGAACTCTTGTCTGGTTCAATGAGTACCTTTTGACCAATAATGCTATGACAGAAGTTTCTTGAGAATTATATAAAAGTCTAGTCCTTAACTGCAGACTTGATTTTCACTGTGCCTCTAATGAAGAGATTAAAAGTGTGCTGCCATTGCCCAAGATAAATACATAACTTATGTGTGGTACTGTCACTTGACCAAATGGTGGAAGTAAAGAAATGTCTTACTTCTCTGTTATAGTAAGCAATGGTTATATTAAAATATAACCATTGCTTACTGTAAGATGAGCCAGTGGTTGATGGACAGTGTGAAACAAGTGACAATGTATTGAATTAGATAACTGTTATCATCATTATTATCAGAACTAAGAAGAACATCCTTGGTGATAGAAAAGGCACCCAGTCATACAAATCAAGTCAGAAAATTAAACTTATGAGTAAGATGTGGTCCTTTGACCCATCTAAGAGAGCAGCAATGACCTGCCCAACCTATACCAGAATGGAAAGTGGACACAAAATGATGATGAATATCCAGTTTTACTATATTGGCATCACATCACGATATGGTGTCAATGTCTTGATATTTTTGTCAGTGCAACCCAGCATTCTGGTATCTAACTTCACTCACTTCCCATGTTTTCTTTGGTTTCCCTTTGCAAAAAGAGCCTCTGTTTGTTTTTTTGGCCTATCAGAAATAACATCCAAATCCCTGTCAAATCACACCCTGCTGTCTGAAAAAAGAAAGGATGTATTACATAATGTAGTCCTACAAACCTGCCAAAATGATAGTACCATCACAGCTTGAAATCCTTTCACAGACTGACCTGGGCTAAACAAGAACTGTCATCATACAACACCTATTCATTTATCACTCATCAGTAAATTAAATCACATGTCTATACCAGTGCATTTGCTTATACTACATATATAGGCATAAATGTAGCAATGTGGTTAGAAAGTCTGCTTTACAACCACATGGTTTTGGGTTCAGTCCCACTGTGTGACATCTTGGGCAAGTGTCTTTTACTATAGCTCTGACCGATCAAAGCTGTGTGAGCAGATTCGGTAGACAGAGACTGAAAGAAGTCTGTCATGTGTGTGTGTGTGTGTGCATGTGTGTATGCTTATATTGCCTTGTTGTGACATTGTCATACAAACAGTGTTATTCATTTCCAATATTCTGTGAAAACATCTCTGGCCATAGGAAAATATCTTGCTTGGAAAAAGGTAAGGGTTGGTAACGGAAAGGCATCTGGTTTCAGAAAATCTACCTTAATAAACTCTGTTTTGACTCATACAAGCATGGAAAAGTGGGCATTAAAATGATGATGATAATGATGACTAGGTTAGGTTGCCAAAAAGTAGTTTAACTCGTTAATATTCAGAATACTTTGTCAAATGTAATGCTTATTTATTCACAATGTTTTGAATTAATCATGTATTATCTCATAGCTTTAAGATTTTGATGATGTGATTGTTTAGTTTTAGAATGACATTGTAGAGTAGGTATAAAAAGGCCAGATCTGGCTGGTTTGAGCACAAAACAGGTAAAACATTTGGGCTGGATATGGACAGTTTAAATGCTAAACCCTGCTTTTATTTTCATAGAAAACAATGAAAAGAAATGAAGTAACTGGTGTATTTATTATTATTACTAAGCTATTATAGTAGTTTTTCTCAAATGGAGGCACAGGCTCTACTTGTGATTAATGGCAATATTTTGGGTTGAGCATGGTACTTCAGAAGATTATTGACAAGTCAAAAGTTGATTTTAAAGAGATAATGTTCTAAGATCTTTTTTAAAAGATATTCTTGGGAAAAATTAGACAAGTTATTTTTTTTTGAAACCATTTATATAAGATCTTCCTTTATGTCACTAAATGATAAGAATGAAAATTTTGATTTTATTCTGAACCAATTATGAGCTAGCTTCGTACTGACCCTTCTTTCATTCAGTATATTTCTGCACTAGCCCAACTTGACAGACTGGAGAGTCTTAAAGCAGGTGTTCCTGTAGTAATGCTATTCCAAGCACATTTTAAAAATGAATTCATATCTGTTTACCAAAGAACCTTGCTGAATGGTAAACAAAAGATGATGATGTATAAATATAAATCTACATTACTGAAGGGTAAATCACTTAAAGAAAACGATGATGTATAATATAAGCCTACATCATCACTGTTCTATCAAGTTATCTTCACTGGGTAAAAAAAAAAAACAAAAAAAAAACAGTACACAGCTGGGCTGGCTTTGATAGAAATAGTTAAGATACCTTATTAACAATGATATTTTATTACTCTTATAACTTTTTAGATAAGTATTTTTAGGACTGGCTTTATTTTTAACAATGTCTTTTTTCCATACAACCATTTTCAAAAGACTGACAAGAATAATTTATAGCTGTCTTTGATAGAAATAGTTAAGATATCTAACTAACATTGATATTTTATTGCTTTTGTAACAAACATTTTAGGTATATATTTTTAGGACTAGCTATTTTTCTAACGTTTTGCATCTTGCTACCATTTCCCAAAGAATCATGAATAATAGAAACTTGTAGATTTTATTTTTTTAAACCCTGCTTTTTTTTCTTTCTTTTTCTAACTTGATCTTTTTTTCATAGAAAACAATGAAAAGAAATGAAGTAACTGATGTATGATATATAGTAGTTTTTTTCAAGATGGAGACACAGGCTCTATTTGTGATTCATGGCAATATTTTGGGTTGAGCATGGTACTTCATAAGAGAGCATAAGTAACAACTGCAAAAAAACTTGCAATAGAGTTTTAATTAAAAACTCCATTTGAATATATATATATATATATACTACAATATACCAACTTTGTTCATTCATTGTGGGGTGCAGGTTTTTCTTTTTAGGAAAATCAAAGTGGGGTATAGGACAACAAAGGTTGAGAAACATTGATATAAGACAATAATGACCGTTTATTCTTTCATTCTTTTAACACAGAAAAAGCAACGGCAAGAAGAATACTAAGTACCACAAGCACTTCTGTTGCAAACAATACCAATGATACATTTAATAGCTTCTACAATTTACAACCACTAACAACCTTTGAAATGATATAACATAAAGAAACATTTTAGTATTAAGCTCTATTGTCAATAAAGTAACATTACTAGTCATTTCATATCACAGTCTAACAAACAGTAAATCTTACTGTAAAAGAGTCCATCAAATAAAGGTATGAAAGAAGAGTGGTATCAACTCAATTATTTTGCACCAGTTTTGTTGCAGTTTTGAAAGAGTTGAATAAAGCCTGAATCTTGTATTGCTTCCCTGCCCTGCTAAGTTATAAAGATAACTGAAAAATCATTTTGAATTAGAAATTATAAAATAACCATAACTGAGTTTGTATAAACCAGTACAGGAAAAAAATGAGTTTTTGTAAAATCACAATTAGGACAATTTAGTTACTTAATTTTCATTAATGTGTGTGTGTGTGTTGCACAATACTTATTCATGGAATGAATTAAATCTAATAGTACATTAATAACTGATACATTGTTTAGAATGCTTGCTTCAAAGACATCTGTCATAAAATCTCTCAGCTACTATTTGGTAGAATATATCTGTCAAATTTATTGGAATTTACTTGCCAACATTTTAAGGCAAAAATAAATAACGTAAATGTATTCACAAAATAATTTTAAGATAGGAAAAAATGCATTAGTCTTCATTTTTACGACTTGAATTATAAAATTAGCCATCAAGAATATCACAGTTGCTATTTGCGTACCTTAGTACTACAGATAAAAAGTAACCAAATCCTGTAATGATTGGAGGACAGCAACCAATAACATGCAACTTCACCCCTACACACATACATGAACTTAAAAGATTATCATCACCACATTTCTTTGTCATTTGTTTTATTTTAAGAATTATAGGCATCTTATAACTGACATGAAGAGAATATTGGGATTTTTACAAGAGCATGCATGTGTGTGTATGCGCATGAGTGTTTGCACATGCATTCACACAGTTATACAAAAATATAATATGGAGTAGATATTGTCAACTTTCTTTAGTCATAGAAAGTAAGGAGAAAATGGATGCTGAATTCAAGGGAACGTTCTATAATGACTAAATTATATCCCAGAAAGAAATGAACAAAAATGAATATTAGTTTTTAAAATACTTAAAACTTAGTAGTCAGATAAAAGTATGTGATTGTAGGAGTAAAATGCACAACAGTAAATAACACCACAATGGAATATTAGAATAGGCTTGATATTAGATAAGGAAATAAAAATAGACGACAACAACAATAACAAAAACTGAAGTGAGAGAAACAGAGTGTGTGTGTGTGTGTGTTTGAATGCAGTGTATAACCTAGCTAAAGAGTAAATGAAGCTGATCTAAGTTGATGTCTTGCTTTATGCATTTTAATTAGCACAGTATCAATATAAGAACGGATTTGAAAAAAAAAAACCCAAACAAAAAACAATTACAATAATCATACACAATATATACTAGATGGATATTATTCATATAAAAATCTCACTAGGTTGAATATCCAATATTTTTGATGAGATATACACATTAGTATAAATATATAATCATACATCAAAAATTTAGGCTGTGAAAGCCATTGATAATGTCTTACAATTAGGTGAAAGACAAAGAAATTTCATGTGGATGAATGTGGTATAAAATTTGAGAAAGTATTACAAGAATCCATTTGAGCGAGACAATTAAAGCTGACTGAAAAAAAAAGCTCTATCACTTTCAAGATAGTGAAGATAGTCAATATTAACCCAGAATTCAAATAAAGATGACTACCAAAAAGATCAATAGCAGTGAGAAGTTCTATCCTTGATAACAGAATAAAACAAAAAACAAAATAAAAGTCTAAAGAACATGTAGATCATATTTAAAAGGTACTGTAAACTGAAGACAGAAAACTATGAGCAATGGAAGCAGAAGATTTGAGAAATGTATAAAGACCAATTGAATACAAAATATATAATTATGAAAAAAAAAATTCAGTTCAGTTCAGACACTAAACAGGATTTCAAAACACAATGGTTTATCTTGAAGGGAAAATTTAGCTAATGAATAGTTTGAAGAGAACAAAAATTGAAAATTAGCTTATGTTTGTAGATGACAATTAAAGTAAAAAGTAAATGAAAACAAATTTAGAACTAAATTAAGATATAAAAGAATGTCTGTCTGTCTGTCTATCTATACACACACACAAACACAAAGGAAAAAGATTAAAAATCTAGGTGAATACTTTAAAAGCACTCTGGAGCAATCAAACTTGGCTAACTAAATTGTCCAGTGAGAGCCATTATAATCCATGCAAGCCTTAAATTTACTTTCTGCTGTTTGAGTAATTGGTAAATCCAAAGTACAAACACCGAATAGGTTTGGTATAAGGTCACAGAGTATAGTAGAAAAACACAAAAGAATGGCGAATTATAGATTTTTAATCAGCTTATGATTGTTTCAGATAGATGGGTATATTACATAATTCTGTGATGCAGTAATCATGAATATTAACTCATCACATATTTGACTGACTTAGATTCTACAGAGAGTGAGAGAGAGAAATTTAACACCATCCTATCCTTTTCAAAGCTACACCATTTGATAAGGATAGGATGGTGTCAAATTCATCAATCCCTGTAGAATCATAGTCAATCAAACAGGGATTGACAAATATGCATGGTTACTGCGTTGCAAAATTATGTAATTTACCCATCTATCTGAAACATGTGTCAGCTGATTGAAAATATATAATTCTCCATTCCTTAGCATTTTTCTACATAAGTTGTAATAATGAAGTCAAACCAAATAGTGATATTTTGAAATTATATAATATGTACATTTCAGGTTTGCATAATATATAATAGGAAATGCATTATATATTATGCAAACCTGAAATGTACATATTATATAATTTCAAAATATCACTATTTGGTTTGACTTCATTATTGCAACTTATATGACTCAATGCCAGTACAAACTAGCTGGTCTAGATTCCACTTATGTGGATACTCTAACAAGGATTTGGAATAGTTTGTTATATTAGACTTGAAAATTCTGGTACTGTGCACCGCTTCTTAGTGGGACATGAAATATATATATATATATATATATATATATGAAAGAATATATTGATTTCTTTTGAATGAGAAAGAAAATTTTCACAAGGAGGATGTATGATCAACAATTAATTCCAGTACAGTACAAGTAGTTATTTGATCAAATTGGAAAGATAAAAGCAAAATGACTTTGTAGGACTAGTCTGGCACCTTACATTGAAGTGTTAAAAAAAATTTAGGGTTCTTATAATGTCTTTTTTATTCTATCATAGTTTCTGTTTGGCTCTTTTGGTATTCTCAATTTTCATAACAGTAGTATGTTGGGATTTTCTAAAAATATCCTAATAGCGTAATTTTTTTTTTTTTTTTTTAGTTTCATTAAAATTATAGGTTAGTCATTTTTAATTCGTTTTCCCTGCTTTTTTGCATTTTAAAAATATTTTAATGAAAACTTCATAGAATTTATATATAGTCATCAATTGTTTCGATCATATTAGCAAGAAAAGCTTTAGTTAAAGTGATACAATATAACTTCTATGTTGTGGTTTGGCCTTCAAGAAAGAGCAACTAAATTCCCTTCAAATTACAACTGCCTTAAAAAAAGGATACATTAGATAATGTAGTTCTAGACAGGAAAGTGAAGAATAGAATGTCCTTTGATCAAAGACAAGAAGCTCAATAAGGAAGTAACAAAATGGTATAGTGATTTCTAAGAAAGTCTTGTAAAACTTATCAAGTAGAATGTAAACAATTGTTTCACAATTACCTTGAGGACTTTGAAACTCCTTTTCAGTTCTACTGAAAACATGATTAATGTCATTCCCCAATGAATCTGTATCTAAAATTTAGAGGAGACTCATCTGATGTTTATAAACATCAAGTACAGCAATTGTAGTTGCCAGTCCTTTTAGTCACACTATCGTCTCATTGTTATTGAGGACATAATTTTAGCAATGGGTGGAGACAAATTGCATAAATAAGGCTTGTCTTAGAGATGCAGGATTCAAGAAAACCAACCACCAACTGAAGTTCAATGAATGCTTTGCTGCAAAGTTAATTCTCTAGTTCAATATGTGGTTTAGAAATAATCCTAAGAAATTTGATGTTCAACAAGGTCATTAGACACAATCATTAACCATATTAAAAAAAAAAAAAAAAAAAAAAGCAAAATACCTGTTCACATGTTTTCAACAGAACTGCAAGGAAGTTTCACAGTCTTGAAGTGATGGTGAAACAATTGTTTACATTTTACTTCATAAATTCTGCAAGACTTTCTTACAAATCAATACCAGTTTGTTCCTTCTTTATTGATCTTTATTTGTGTAATCTAAAGCATTCCAGTCATAACCATCCCAACTAAATTCACATTATCTAGTATTCTTGATGACCCCCAACTAGATTCACATTATCTAATATTCTTGATGACCTTTCTAATGATCCTAAATTTTGTTCTGGTACTTTTTACATTCTGAGAAAAACTAAGAATATTGTATACATCCAAGAATTGCAATAGACTGGAAAAACTGATTAGAAAAATACTTTGCAGTAATTATGTAAATTATTATGGGGTGTTTTCAAATAATAATTAAAAATAAAAGCAAACTATTCTTTTCTGTTATATATTTGTTATATATTTATTTTATGCATGAAACTCAATTTGTACTATCTTCTGAATTGCTAAGATGCAACAATTTTCAATCAAAAATATAGTGAATCTCTATCATCATCCTCCTTTAACGATCGTTTTCCATGCTGGCATGGGTTAGACGGTCTGACCGGAGCTGTTAAGAGAAATCCAGTAATTTGGTTATTGAGCTAAAATAATATCTCATTGTATAATCAGCATTTTAAGCATACCTATGCTGTCCTAATAGTTAAGTTAAAAGTTTCCAGCTTTCCAGTTTCCAGTGGAGTTTCTTTAGAGAAATTCAAATAATTTGGTTGGCAATAGAAGGGACATCTATCTTTAAAAATAGACTCCCACATTGCATGGTAAAACTCTATTTTACATTTCAAAAACTGTTTTGTGCAGGTATTTAAAGCCATTGTGAAAGTTGATTTCATATATAATTGTTTTTACTTGCTTCTTTATATACCACAAACAGACAGTTTAAAAGCTGTAAACATATTTACTTTTCAATTTTAATTTACCCATCATACACACCACTGGAGTTAAATGTTGAACTCTATTCCATTAAATCATGCAGATATTTTCAAGTGGATAAATACTGTAATGAACAATAATACTAACATCCAGGTAAATATTTATCATCAATTTGTTCTCAGCTCTTAGTTTTTACTACAACAGAGTTAGTGTATCTCCATAAGACAACTGCTACTATTGCTGTTAGTAATATTGCTACAGCTTGGAGGTAATGCAAACTACAGTTTTTGTGACTATGAATATTATTATTGCCTTTTGAAAGGATAAAATCTTACGTCAGTTTATTTTTGCTTTTACTGTTAATATCCATGATGAAGAATGACTTTTCAACACGTAAAAAAAAAAAAATGCCTTTCATTCTGTCCTTGAACAATTTTTTGTTGGTGGTTTCTTAACAACTAAGCTTTATTTCTGTTGCTTGTTAGAGAGTGATAAATACTTAGGATTATTGTCTTTCTCATAAACAAAGCTATAGGGTTATAGAATAAAATAAATCTAGTTCCTGTAACAAAGTAATAAAACTGAAGTTTGGATGTTTGAAAGTAAAATATGTGTGAATCATGATTCATAAGTGCTGTCCAAAAACTGACCTTCACTAGATACAACATCAATGACCAAGTCATAAATATATGATGTATTAATAATATAGTCAATTGTAAAATAGTATGAAATTGGGTAGAGCAACAAAGGGTCAATAAGATTATTATGATGCAAAAGTCTCAACACAATTTGAAACCAGATATATTGCCAAACATGTGTAACAAAGAATAAAGAATAAGGAAAAGTTAAGTGGCTAAAAGTGACTGTAGAAATGAAATGCTTAAACAGCAGCATAGCTGGGCTCAATGAGAGGGTGGTGTGTAATAACTTGATAACTGACTATGCAATGAGATGCCTTATGTTGTTATCCTTAAAGATTGTTATATTCTCTTTGGCTGTAAGCCAGCTACTGTAGTAGACATTGTAACCAATTTCTATGTATAATCATCATCAACAATAGATCCTAAGAAATAAAAGTTTTGGTAGTTAGGAAGCCTAATCAAGATGTTCTTTTGAATTAAAATAACTAAGCTAAGAATACAACACGAAGTGAGTTATCAGACTGATAAAGGCAAGCATGAATAAATGAAACAGCCAATCAGTCAGCACAAATATCGATATTAACGTAGGAATTATTGCCATTTAATAGGAGGATATTTGAAATTTAGGTTTAGATTTGCTTCCCGAGTTGCTAATACACAGGATGGACATAGATTACATTAAACACAAGCTATTGTGGTAGAATAGGCCACTAATGACATCTTCAAATATGTTGCTATCTTCTTGTTTAATTCAACTGGTGGAATCCAGTCAAGGCCATCAATTGAATTTGTGATATAACACATCTAAAGATTTGTCTGTGATGTGGTTCAGTTGGTAGATTGTCTCAATAGAAAGTATGTTGTTTTTTGCAATGAAAAACAGAAATAGTAAATAATTTAACCCCTCACCCACCAACCCCTAAGCATCCAATAACCCAGAGTAAAGTAGCGAGTTTGGCATTCCACACTGATTTATGAATAAAATATACACATACTTTTTGTTCTTTGTGATAGAGAAGTAAAAATATTCTTCATAACCAAAAGTAGTTCACCAGTTTGTAGTTGATTGCAGGAATATCTGCAAGCTTCCCTTCTGGTTTTCAACAAGTTGCTTACATTGATTAAAACTTAAGATAAGGACAAGGAGAAAGAAAGAAGGTAAGTAGGTAGTGGGATTAAACTTAGATGTTTTCGTTTTTAGCTCTTTTGATAAAGTGAAGCTTAGGGCTAGTAATTTGATGCTTAAATAATTATGATTACAAGACTCCACTTTCAATTTACTATTTAGCAGCAGTGGAGCAACAAAAATCTATATAACCGATTGAAATATTAAACCAGTTTTATTTTCAACTGGATACAAATAATATAAGAACAGTTTTATGTTAATATTTCACTGAAATAGAAGCTATGTAAAATAATGAGATGATTCATAAATGACATAAGTGATGAACTGTATTTCAAATAACGATGCACATAATTATGGTCTGGAACATCAACATTAAAAAAAATACAGAAAGAAAGAAAAAGCAGTAGAATATTTGCTTTGATTTCATGATTGTAATAAGGTAAATGTGATTTGGAATATTAAATAAAAGAGGAATAATAAAGCAAAAATTATCAGCTTTACATTAAGTCATATTGAATGCCTTCATATGTGCCAAGTCATATGACTTGATACAGTATATTACTGGGACTTATTTTATTGATCCTGAAGAGATGATTGGCAAAATTGACTCTTAAATATTTGAACTATAATATACTGTGCTAGTCAACATTACCACCAATTATTTGTACCAATTCAATTTACTCATATTATATAGTTATCTTTTACTATGTTGAAAGACCATTCAAAACAGGTGGAAAATATTCACCAATATATATTCACCAATATATATTCTTCTTCTTCCAAAGTTTAAAATCCGGTTTTGTCCCCGTGATTCACCTCACACTCGCAGCAATCACCCTTACCCCCTCCCTCCACTTTGCCTGATTCAGTGCATCCTCCATCCTCAACCCAACCCTCCTACATTCCTCCTCC
>JAOPUL010000839.1:37622956-37644806 GCA_027564515.1 Octopus rubescens | reverse complement strand
TGCCCAAGGTGCCACGCAGTGGGACTGAACCCGGAACCATGGGGTTGAGAAGCAAGCTTCTTACCACACAGCCACCCCTACGCCTATATCTTTTCAAGTAATTATTAAGTTTAGAAACTCTGATTTACATCCCTTTATCTAAAACTGTAATTACTCATTTAAAATTGTTATAATTGCATGTTAAACTGAAATCTGATGAAATTTTCAAAACAAATAAAAAATATAAAAAATAATGATTGGGAGCTTACCCCAAAATGTCTGTCTTATTCTTAAACATTTTGTAAGAGCTTTTATGAATTGTTATATTTTATAAAGTAATAATACGTTTTAGTAATATAAAACTTTTGTTGAAATGTGACCTCATTTGATGACAGTTAACTTCAATACTGCCTACCCAGCATAAAATGTTTTCTCCAAGATATAGTCCAGCTGTGAAAAGATAAATTACTTTTAAAATGTGTAGGAGATTACTTCAACTCTGAGTCATAACAAAAGCAATTTTCAGGTTTATACTAGTCTATTGTCAAAGAGGGTCAAGAGCCTTGATAGGAAATAGAACTTTCAGTCCCGCCCATTGACAGTGATATGGTGTTTGGTTGTCCTAGACTTGCTTAATAGAAAAAATGTATTATTAAACCCAATGAAAGCATCTTTAAATGGTCTGTTAAGTTGCCAGAAATAACAGCCAAATCTCCAACACATCACATACTACACTTTAAAAATTGAATGATATATTGAGTAATGTAGTCTTAGATGTACTAATGTATGAATAAAATACAGGATGGCCATAGGTGGAATGTCTTTAATTGTATGTATGCTGGATCAGAGCTAATCTACTTGGGGGTTAAACAAAACATTTTTGTTTTTATTCTTTTAGTGGTTTCATTCAAATATATCAGTCTTGTAGATGTTTTATCAATCATTATTCATCAAACAGCTAAGATTAACAGAGTTAGAGGGTGTTTATTTTGTTATATTTTCTTGCATGCAAATCAACTTTGCCAGACCAAAATATGCCGCCAAGAAAGGTAGGTTGACTTATACACCAAGATGACTTTGGAGGACCAAAAATTCCATGTGAAATGCTGCCAGATTGGAAAAATGATGACGATGCTTGAATATTTTTACTACATGTCTACACTATATACAATGTTGACTTAGGTTTCATCATCATTATCATCATCATTTAGCATCTGTTTTCTATGCTGGCATGGGTTAGACAGTTTGACTGGAGACTGGCAAGCTGAGGATCTACATCAGACACCAGTCCGTTTTGGCATGGTTTCTATGGCTGGATGCCCTTCCTAACACCAACCACTCTAGAGAGTGTACCGGGTGCCTTTACTGTGTCACCGACATGAGTGTTTTTAACATGTCACCAGCATGAATGTTTTTAACGTGTCACCAGCACAAGTGTTTTTAACGTGTCACTGTTAAATGGCTAGTATGACTCTACCATGATGCAGTTGTTATTAACCAATAATAACCATTTAAAAGAGAACACATCTTAAAAAATTACTGATATAGCAGCTAAAATTAAACTATCAACAATATATTAATTATATTAGAACAGGTGAAGTTTTATATGAATTAACAATAAAGGAACATAAGATTCCTCACACTACAAAGCCACATTGGTAGAAAGAGAGTCCATAGCTGAAGGTATGAATACCCAGTATATCACCGGTATTTATAAAACTGATCTTGAAGTGGACGAAAAATAAAGTTGATTATAATAGGGTTAACAACACGTAAAAGGGTATAACTAAATAATATTTAGCAGTTAGCATGACATTACCATTTCTGCCACTAATTTTCTACACTGGAACAAGGTCATAAATATGGAGGAGACTGTAGAGTCGATTAAATTGGCTTATAGATAATGCCTGTTACTATTTTATCCCTGGAGAGATGAAAATCAAAGTTGACTGAATAATAACACTACAGCTGATATTTTGATTTCAGCTACAATATAAGCCCCTTTCAAGTGTATTTTGATGGTTAATATTTGTTAATGGTAGCATTTGTTGTCCTGCATATTGTTAAAAACAAGAGGCCATCAAAGACATTTGTGGACTGATGACATCAAAGAATGAATTGAAAACAAAAGCCTGGCTGATTTGTAATGCATGCAGCACAACACAGAGCAAACTGGAGAGCCTTAGCAAGCTGACTCCTCGACACAGGAAGAGCAACTGGCTAATGATATCGTTAATATTTACGGTTAATAAGTGTTAGTAAGTGCATCATCACAGAGTTGATACACGCATCATAAATCTTATAGAATGACAGAATGACCAATATACAATACACATTGATACATAGACATCAACTAAAAAGTTATTATACTTCTGTTGAAATACAGCCTTTGTATTTTGATTAATTTAAAAAATAATAAAGATACAGAAAAATAAGTTTGTCATCATTAACCTTAATGTTTGGAATGTAAATTTACATGAAATTTTATTTTAGATGCCTTTGAAAGAGAGGTGGTCTCAGGCAGGTTGGTATCAAAAGAGTTATGGTAAATTTCTCCATCATTAATACCAAAAACTTAATTGCGTTACATATCAATTTCAACTGGAAGCTAACTAAATACAAAGAATGGGAAAACAAAAATATGTAGTATATAGAAACTAAACACAGAAACAATCCCTATTATAACCTATTAAACAGATGCCTTAAGAATAAGAGATGCCGTGAAATATATCCCAAAACCCCAGGATTTACATAAACACAGAAAAATAGTAAAGTTATGCACTTATATTACACAGAGTATCCACAGTACTGTAGAAAAAGAAAATGAAACACTCCATGTACACAAGGCACGTGTAGTTATGTAGTAAAAGCTTTCAATGATAAGATTACTGGAATAACAACAACAACGACGATGATGATGATTTCTGGCTTTGATACTTCAACTATAATACATAATATACTGTACTAGTCACCGTTAAAACCTATTCTCTGTGTCAATTCAATTTACTGGTATTATATTTTACTATGGTCAAAGACCATTCAGTAGAAGTGGAAAATGATATAGTTAACTACTACTGTATTATAAGTATATGTATTTTATCAATCCCAGAAAGATTATACTTTAGTTGGTTGGAAGACTACACATTTTGCAAAGGACTGTAGTTTAATTTTATTAAGTCTAGTATGTGACTGGTAATCATTTTACTGACTATAACTCTTTAGCATTCAGATTACTCTGTCAAATGTAATGCTTATTTATTCATGTTGTTTTGAATTAATCTTGCATAAATTTGTAGCTTCAAGATTTTGACTATGTGTCTATGTTTTTAAAAATGACATTGTAGGATAGGAGTGAGAGGCTGGATCTGACCAGTTTAAATGTTAAGGGGTTAAAATTATTTGAACTTGTAACTAAATACAGCAATGCTTGTGCCACTACAGTGCCTAGAGCTTGGATTTCTAACATAGGCACAGGGTTACATATCTTGTTGAAAATGGTGTTGTTCATTGAAATGACCCTAGTATTTAACTAATACTGATTTTGTTGACCCCAAAAGGGTGAAATGTAAAGTTAACATCAATGGGATCTGAACTTAGGATATAAGGGAATGCAATCAAATCATGGCATTTAGTATTGGCCATTGTCATTACACATCCTTACTACAAATGTTTACTACTTTTGGTAATATCTATTTTTGCCAAGACATTAAACATTATGGTTCCATTAGAGAATGGAGTTACCCATTCATTTGTTTGTTTTACTTCTGTTTTTCCATGCTAGCATGGGTTAGGAAAATACATATTCACTACAAATACTGCCAATTGAAAATTCCTAAACAGGGATGTGTGATTATAAAAATATAAAAATCTATGTGCAAATATAGTAGAATGGTAACTGAGTACAACAAAATACAGAAAGTGAGGCCAAAGGCATGTTCTTCAATTCAAGTATTTACATTAATCTATTTACAAGAAAAACGGAGGAAAAAATCATAATGTTACAATTAACTTCACATACATTACCAAGGATAAAAGTAGATAAATGATTAAATAGTGATATATGTATAACATTTTATAAGAGACTGGTGAACATTTTTTGAGATTGAAGTGGTTAAATGCAATGTACCAAAAACTAAACTCACTAAACGATGAAGAGAAACAAAATTGGGCAATCAAATACAAAACTATTCTTTAAAAAAATAAAAATAAAAACCTGCTATAAAATGGTTAATGGCAGTTTCTGGTAAAGCATTAAGTTTTGCATGAATGTCTAAATGTTTTATAGGAAAAAAATTGATAGAGCATTATAATAAGTGATTCTGAGAAGAGTTAGTTAACTCATGTAATTTTAATTTATGCAGAAGCAATGCAATGACATTTAGAAAGTAGTTAGTAGTGCTGCAATGATATCAGCTCAGAAATCAAATTATAGAAGATAAAATTCTATGACCAAATACAGAAAAGATTATTTTGAAGTTAAAATCTATTTCTTGGTTAAGGGAATTATTAACATTAAGACAATGATTATCTTAATGCCGAAACATATACCTAAAATTACAAGATTTAAAAATATTGTAATATTTCATAAAGTTCTGATAATTTATTATTGATTTCAAATTTAGGTACAAGGCCAGCAATTTTGGGGCAGGGGGGTAGTTGATTATATCGACCCTGAAAAAATGAAAGGCAAAGTCAACCACAGCGGAACTTTAACTCAGAATGTAAGGACGGTTGAAATGCTGCTAAGCATTTTGCCCAGGGTGGTAACGATTCTGCCAGCTTGCCGCCTTCTGATAATTTATTATTACCATTTCATATAACATTCCTTTACATTATCCTCCCTAAAGAAACTTTTGATTTGATGACAACATAAAAATGAAAATAGTTATAAATTATAATTTAAGTGAAAATTTTATAGAATTCTACTATGTAAGTAAATCATATTTCTTTGTTTAAGTGATATTAAAAAGAATGCTAATTATTTTTGCAGGAAATTTGAAAGATATTCAGCTATGAAAGCATCTTAATTTAAATTTTTATCTTAATGGTGTTGCTATAACCTCCCCCCCCCCCAAGAAAAAAATCAACCAGTGATATCTACTGCATCAATTATTCTACTTCAAACGGTTCTTCTTACTTCAAGTGTATTGCCTTTGTTCCAATTTGACAGAAGAGAGCAGTAACCTGAGGACAGAGGATGCCAGAGGTCTTCCACTCTTCTGCCTTGCAGGCAGCAGAAATGGTGAGGTTGGCACTGGAGAATATGACACATATAACATTCCTAGATGAGCAACTTGTCCCCCTTGTTCATGCTGACTGGGAAATGGGTTAGTACATCAGGATACCTGCAGTCAAGACTAACAAGCTTTAGTTATGACAGGGAAACCAACAGCACTAAAGCAGTCCTCATTGGGAGAATATGTAGAAATTCCTACTACATTATTTCAATGAGAAATGGTTGCAGAAGATGGGGTTTCAAAATAAGAGCCAACTAAGTAGTTTTGCATCAAATTCCCTTCAGCATTCCCATGGTTAGGTTTGCTTTGCATATTTAATGAGGACCGCATTATTGTTAAAATGTGCCAATGCAAATAACATTATTCAGTTTGGTGAGCAGTAGGGAATTAATCCACACTGTGATGACAAGAGAGAAAGTGCACCCTAAACTTGTTGACAGCAGCTTCACAGCAACATTTATATAACTCATATACATGGAAACTGAAATGCAGAGTAACTCCAATAAGTATTAATTCATCATTGGGAAGGGTGCCAGTTGACAAAAGTGTACCATATTGAGCAAGGTACTGTTGTTTAGCTTCTGGAGGAAAGTCAGATGGGGTTGAAGAATTACTGGATCCTTTTGCAGGTGGAATATTTGATACGGTCTCAGCTATGTTGGTTGGCTGCTGCTACCTTCTGGGAGACAGCCATGCCACCGTGAATCCAGATAGCATGTGATGTCTTGAAAGTGTGGCCCACATTAGGCATGGCTGTATTACAGAGAACTTTGTAGATATGTGTATGGCTGGAATCAATAGAGGGAACACAGGCTGGCAATGCCAAGATGTTGAATGGAAACTGAGGTTGCTGAACCTCATGAGAAATTTTGATTGCTACCAGCCAGTATCATCAAAAAATGACATTGTACATGAACTCCACACACATAAAATAACAATATTCAATACCCATAAAATTTTTTAGAAACACTGTAACATAGACCTACTAATAAAATCCATATTAGATTTAGATTTAATGAACTGCTATAATTGATGTAGTCATTTAAATGTGTTAACCATTCAAGAAGACTAGTTATATATGAAATTGACAAAGTATTAAAGTAGGCTTTAAATATGAAACCTACTTAGTAACCACACTCTAACAGATGCAAAAACATAGCAATCACGTCTAACTTTACTTAATATATACCATTAGATTCTGAAGCCTGACCTAGAAATGAAAATAGTAGACAATTGAAGACTGGTGTTTTCCTGCACCAATTGCCATCATCTTAAAATGAAACATGAAAAAAAAAAAAAAAGCAAAATTTCTTGTGAAATTTTGGGGAGAATATGTAGAAATTCCTACTACATTGTTTCAATGAAAAATAGTTGCAGAAGATGGGGTTTCAAAATAAGAGCCGACTAAGTAGTTTTGCATCAAATTCCCTTCAGCATTCCCATGGCTAGGTTTGCCTTGCATATTTAAAGAGGACTGCATTATTGTTCAAATGCACCAATGCAAATATCTTGAGACATTAGCAGTTAATATAATTACAATTATTCAGGTACATGTTGACAGGACATAAATATTGATGACACAAAATTTTATTGTAAAGGGAATATGCCAAATCTAAGAAATTTGGAAGATTTGCTAATGAAAATCAATGGGCAATAGAGTAAAAGGACACTTTATTACTAATTAGTAATTCTAAAGTTACTGTGAGAATGGGACTGCAATTTGATGCTGCATTATTTAAATTTATAAAATATTTATTAACAAAAAATTAATTATAACAGTCAACAATTACTAATTCTTTTCACACTTAATTATAAAACTTGAATGTATTCAGAAGAGAGATGGTGGAGACGGAGATTGGCTAGTTCTAAGAATATAATTTATTTCTTTACAATGGAGTTTAAACAGGGTTGGAGGTCAACTTTACTTCATGTTTTAAGATTGAAGTTAAACAGTAGCAGCTTATAATTAAGGATTTTATTCCCATAATCTACTCACCCAGAAATTAGGTGTCAGTTTTGTTTCATTGAGTATTTTACTCCGAAAAATTCAAGCTTGTTATTGAAATATTATGAACCAAACTAAACCATTGTTTTTTTATTATCAAATTGCTCTCTAGAAAGTAGACGAGAAAAAAAAAAAATCAGCCTACTCTATCAACAAAATTATGGTTGGTGAGCTGTAAATTATATTAAAAATGAAATGAAATAGTAATGCATTCACAAACAGTTACTTAGCAATACAATTTGTGTTGGATATTGCTGGCTATAAATAGGCAATAGTGCAATTACATTCTCTACACATTTAGTAAGCATTTAAAAAATTTCCTTTTGTTTTCCTATTGGGTCAAATATTTCTTCTGATTGTGGTGACAATTAGAAGTGGGTGCATACTAGATGGAGCCCTGCTAGTTAACTCATTGTATTCCAAAGTATGTACCTCGACTACAGCTCAATATATTCCTTAGTAACCAGTCCATTTTTGCAACAGTAGGCTTTGTTACATGTGCAGGCATAATTTTAGGTATGAATTAATTAGCAGATATCACCATTTCAATATAGTTTCAATCCAAAGAAAGAACTATATTTAGTAGTCAATAAGAACAAGTAAGAACACAAAATTGGATAATTAATAAATGATTAAGTGCACAAAAGGTGCAACAGAACCTCCAACAGACCTACAGAGACTCATAATTTCAGTTGTCACGTAACTTTCAGTTGGTCCAATAAGATAGTTGATACCTATTTTCAATACTACATTATAGTATTAAAAAAAAGAACTAACTATAGTTAAAAGAAAGCATGGACAAGACATACCAGATGTCACTGCTAGGAATGTAGCAGAAATGAATTGAAAAACCTAGCATCAGTGATATGCTAATTATAATGTCAGATTGAGTGAAGTAACTAAAAGTATGAACAACCACAGACTGAAAAGTATTGATTGAAGAGATGGTTAGCTGAAAGTTGTAGATAGACAGGTATTTACTTAGTGCTTAAAAGTAATGTTGGTGGTAGTGGTCAGGATTTGAATGAAATAGGTCAAATATATTTATGAACCTTTTTTCCCCCCAATTAGAGGTGTTTCTTTCTTGTACAAATATAGAATGTCAGAAGTATAATGCTGATGACAATTGTTTCTCATTTAGGCACAAGGCTAGGAATTTTAAGGAGGGAGTGTTGGTTGATTCCATTGATCTCAGTACTTAACTGGTATTTTATTTTATTAATCACAGAAGGGTGAACAGCAAAGCTGACCTTGATGGAAATTGAACTGACAACATAAAAAGCTGGAACAAATACTGCAAGGCATTTTGTCACACCCTTAAACATAAGACTAAATGAAAAAGATTTGAGTGACAAGAAATGATCAAGCTGGTTACAGTTAGTTGGCTGAAATACAGTTGAATAGTAAAGCCGTGTAGGAGGGAGGGTTGAACAAGTGCTGTGAGTTTATGGTTGATGATACTCAAAGAAAAAGCAGACAAAAGGTGAAATAGTTAGTGTGGATCTTCCAGCCTCAAATTTTATGACAGGAACTAAGGCAACACCTTAATTGAACTTTTAGTAAGTAAACAAGGTTAGGTATGTGATCGGAATGGAAATTGAAAAACTGAATTTGAACAAAAATTTTCCAGTTTAGATAAAAAAAAAAAAAAAATGTAACAAGCTTTGATAAAAATAACTGATATTTATCATCAGATAAATAAATATGCTTGAGGATCTATTTTGAGTTTTTATATCTATCAATGCATGCAAGTTTTTGATAATACAGATTACATGGTACTTGAAAGGGTTAACGAATAGTATTTAATGAGAAAAATATTTAAGCATAAAACTATAAAAAATGAAACTAGTGCAAAATAATTACATTCGTCTATTGTTGAAGACTGAGTTTTTGGATTTGTTTGGACAAGATTCTTGATAATAATGTCGGCGTGTTCCTTTCATGTTTCAGAGTAAATATGAGTTTTTTTTTCTGCTAGTAGATACTATAAGTAAAATATTTCAACTGATTCAACTAAATACATAGTTGAGTTGGTAGGGTACTGGACAACCAGCCATGGGTGGGAGTCAGCTTCATGTCCATTACCTTAGTTCTTAACAGGTGACTCTACTTAAATCTAAAAACAGGAATCGTTGATGACTTGCAGTGATAATTATAATTGTTCAAGCATGAAAAGTTACCTGTGATAATCTAACATGCAACCAAATGGGATATTTCTCTCTCAGCCACTTAACACTACAGAAAGAGATAAGAGGTAATGAGCACCAATCTTATAGATATGCCAAGTGTGAAAACAAATTAACTAGCACTGTAAAGGTTCTTTGTCTAACAGTCTAGTTTGTGAGTCTTACTCCCTTCTCTTTTTCTTCTTCTCATTAAAGTTCAAAGCAATATATATATATAAAAAAAAACATAGTATGTGTGTGTACATGTATACATTCATACATACATGTATACATTCATACAAACACACACACATAAGCATGATGAGGGTAATACCTGACCAAAATTACAGTGATTAGTATTAGATGTAATTGATATAAGTTAAGCAATTCAGATCAGTGCTAATATAAAAAAACTAGAAACAGTATATTTAAAGTCAAGTAGTAATTACTTAGTAAGTAGATGTTACAACTAACTTTATTCTAAGCTAGTGGACAAAGCTATGCATGGCTGAATGGTTTCAAACAACTAAGAGGTCAATAAAGACATTGCACTTTATTCCCTTCTATTTTAGATATTAGAATTCAAATCCTGATCTTGAGTCTCTATGTAGGAGGCCTGGTTCTCATCTGCAAGAATTTTATAAGTCAAACATAGTTAAATTGTGACAGCTGAAGAAATAGATGAGAAACAGGTAGCAAGGGATAAGAATGAGTTTAGAAAGCAAGTCGTAACTGAAGAAGAAAAGAAAATCAATCTTTTTGTAAACAGTGGAACACCACATGCAGAGAACAGAGTCCTCACCATCATTTATCTACTTTTCTATGCTTGTGTAGGTCAGGTGAGTACATTGGGGCAGAGTTTTCTATGACTAGATGCCTTTTCTGACACCCCCACCCATTTCCAAGTAAGGTAATAAACAGCCTGGACATGGTTACATGGAGAACTGGAAACAATAAGCCTTTTGTTTACAAAGATTGTACCACATGTCCAGAAGCCCAGACATGTTTTTGTGGTGCACTGCAAGCAAATGACTACCAGAATAATAATAAATAATGGGAAAATTGATAAGTTAAGAGACTAAGGGACTTTTATTTAACACAAAAAAATTAAAGATGAAACCAACTACAATGAAGCAAACAAATTTACAGATTTATCTAAAATGGATACAAGATTGTGAACAATGAGGTGATGCTAATGATGACGGCAATCGTCATCATTGTCATCATCATCATCCATGCTTATATGCCTGCTGAGTGTTTCTGAAGACATCAGCATTATTATCTTGGTTGGCAGCCAGTCTCTGAAAGCAATTCCAATGTAATACAACAAAATAGAACATGTCAGATTTGGCAACAGAAACTCAATTCTACTTAGAAATTAAAGTTTAATTTCCCATAGCTGTCAGATGCCAGCAAAGGCAGTTAAAATGTGGTATATGCAATGATATACCAAATTAATAAATCTCAAAGCAGATTTAGAGTTAAAAGGAGGGAATAATCATCTTGAAAATACCAAGATATTAAAATTGTGTAATTAATCAAAAGATGAACTAATTGAAAAAAAAAAAAAAAAAAATTAATGATCTGAAATCACATAGTCATTTCAATTGAAATATGTACAAAGCACAGTGGCAAAGTAGCTAAGATTTTAGAGAAATAATGAAAAACTTAAAGCCAGAAGCCTGTCTCAGAGTTGTACTGTGTCTTGGTTCATTGTATATAAAACTCACTTCCTACCTATAATTCTACCAATTAAAAAGCACAACAGAGGTTTTTGAAGAATATAAGTAAGCTTAAAATAGTGTAGGGATTATAAAAGCTACCATTTGGCAAATATACATAAAAATGCCCCATGATCATTCTGTCATTCTGTGAATAAATAAGGTATTGGCTTTGATATTCTTCATAGAAATTTGCATACACATTAGAATAAGTGTTTATGGATCTTTAATCTTTGGAGCCTATTAACTTTATTTAACCTTTAACCTTACATATTTTGAAGTAGGCTTCTTTTGTTTTTGGTTTTACTAAGACAGGATACTTAAAGAAATGAATAACAGATACAGGCACAAATTAATATAATGAATACAGTTGATTCTTTGGAATCAGTAGAATAGAAAAAAAAAAATGGAAAAGCAAAAAAAGAAAAAATGTAGAAGAAAAAAAAAGGTGGGGACAAGGCAACAGAGGATAGGGGCAGCACATGTCCCAGGACAGGGAGGAGGTAAATCAGCTGCAACTCGCGGTAATGACTGCGTTGCCATGGAGAATGGCCACCGACACTTGCTGCAGTAACCATCCCCATTTTGCAGAGGAAGTCTGTGGTACGAGGACCAAGAACACCAGACGCCTCGACAGCTACCGGCATGAACTGATAGTGGCCGGTCAAGCTTCTGTACTTGTAGACCTTCCTCTCCTCTGCATTGCGGGCTGCGACACTGGGGTTTCAAGCATTGCTTTAAATTTATGATTGAATTGGTTAGTATGAGAATGAGGACTCTAGCTGTTTACTGACTAAAGAAAAAAAAAAAAAAAAAAAAAAAAGGAAAATGCATTACAATTCTTTTTGGGTTAAAGAATGCATCTAAAGCAGTAATGCCAAACTCATGCCATGTGATATGCTCCAGAGATTTACCACAGTTTTTTTGGATGACAAATGATGGACTTTGGCAGAAAAAAAGTCTCCCTGCAATACCTTGTTATCTTTAAGTATTTACCTAAAATTGAAATAGATGTACACATTGCAAGTGACAGTTCAATAACAGGATTATTAAAGAATAAAATAAAGGTTTGCCATCACTAATCTAAAGAAATTGAAATAAAATTCTGTAATAAAAGCAGAAATAAACATAAGATACCTATATCAATTTAATATTCATTCAATCAAATTTGAAACAGATGATGATAGTGGTGATGATGATGATGAGACAGACTAGTCAATTTTGAAGGTATAGTAGTTGAAAGTGAGTAATGTGTTAGTCTAGCATTATCAAAATAATATACATATATATATATATATATATATAGTGTGTATGTATGTACTATTAACAATCACTTTATTGTGACCTTGTACAAGGTAATTGGGCTACATGCCTCAGTTTAGCAAATAAACAGTACTAATTCCATTTTTATCATCAACTGGACGAGTGATTAAATAACAAATTTGGCCAGTCTATTCTTATCTATTCGGTAAATCCAAAACTGGCAGTGTGTGGATACAGTGCATTTGAGAAAAACGTAACTCTATTTAAGTGAAACATACTCCTACACTCTTTTTTGTCCTATTTCGTAACAGGTTCAGATATGAGAATGCTCTATATAGCCACCATCTAAAATATACAAATTTCCTCTTCATACTGATAGGTTAGTTTTTGGAAATGATTTAAGCAAATTCTGGATATTCAAACCCACCCATCATAATAGCATAGAAAAAAAGTTATTTTCAAAATTAACTGGAATAAAGGCTGTATGTACCAATGGATATATGGTAACAACAGGGTTAAGTGAACTTGTTTAAACAGAGCAGGAAATATGTTTTTCAAAAAATTGATGGTGATTGTTGTCAAAATACGTTTTAGTCATTAAGAATTTAAGGAAAAAAAAAATCATCAGACTGATACTTAATTATTTTACTTATTAAAATTACTCTTTTTCTTCACATATAACCATATTCCAATGGCATAACTGAAGAAGCCATTAAAACAGCTCAGTTCAACCAAACCCAAATTTTCACTTGCAAAGAGTATCTTAAAGCTTCTGTCAACTTCCAAGCTCACCTGACCTCAGCCTATGCCTGATTCATGCCAATTAGTTAACCAATGCATGTAACTTATCCATATTATATAACTGATTACTCATCCAAATTATTTAATATGAGCATGAAAAGGAAACACACACAAAAAAAGATAATTATTTAAGGCCCCCCCCTCCACCTCTAGGTTTGGAGCTCTTTGTGGGATCATTCCATTCCCCTGTCTGTTTCATCATTTTACTGATGCTTTACTGTTTAAGGCTACATTTGAACTTTATTCCAGGTTTCCATTCGCTTGCCATCAGCTATGCAATAATTAAAAATTTCTTCAGAGAAAGAAGTTAAAAAGAAACAAGAGCAGCGAAACTCAGTCTTGCCGAGTCAAATTATTCCTTCACTAAATCCTATCCTATTTAATTTTGCAAGTCCTGTATTTTAAATGTCCAGGCTTAACTATCATAATGCTACATTGCTATCCTACTTTAGTTATTCTAACCTGAATATAAAGAAAACATATTTTTGCCATTAACGTGACTGAAGATGTAAATATTTTTTGAATCACAATAAAATATATGGTCTCCAGTGGCCTTTGAATTAGCAGTGCATGAAAGGCAACAAAGGAAGAAAAAATTGAAGTGCATAATGAGTTAAACTATAATGAATATTAACAATAGCCAGTGCACTAAATGATTTGTTCTACCTGAAGAGAACTGATTAACACAAGGTAGACTAAGCAGTTACACAACCTGCTAAAAATAACTGCCAAATCATCCTCAAATTATACCTAGTCTTTTTAGAACAGAGACAATGAAGAATTACAGTTCTAGACACATTATGTCTGAATAAAAGCTGGAATAGTTTAAGGCTGGAGTGCCTTCGACCTTAAATCTACTTGATCAGGGCAGACTTGGGGGTTAAACAATGGCTAATGTTAAGATCTCATCTTCACTGAAAATTTCCCCAAATATGTCATGGCCTCTCGACAGTTTTTATTCATCCAACAATGAGAAACAGGTGATCTTCATATAAAATACTCTAGGGTACTTGTATTTAAATTCCAATATTAAAGACACAGGTATAATGAAAATAGGAAGAATAAAGGAGAGTGGGACACTTGATTACTAAATTCTACTATTGAAGACTCAAGTATAATGGAGAGAGGAATAAAAGAACAAATCACAGTGGTTTATCATGATTTGAGTTAATAACTGAATGGCATTTTTGACCTTGATTGCACTCATGAAGGTTTTCATCCAAACACTTTACCATTAATCATTATAATAATACACACATAAAATAACTGTCTTTTAGAGTTAAGTATTTCATCACTTTTGTCTAATTATGAATATTATTCAGTTTGATTCCATATCTGTTGTATGTGGTTTAATTATTGATGAAATTATTATTTATGGATTGTTGGCACTCACCCAATTGCTTAACAGTCAGCCCTGATGTGAAAGTAGAACCCATAATCAGACAAGCAGATGTGTACAACTGGAATCAGGTTTGACCTTATTACCATGTAGTCCAATATCATATACCACTCAAGCACAAATATACATGCATACATATATATATATATATATATATATAAAAGATATTTTTCAAATTAAACAGAAAGGTTAATAATGAAACGAATATCAAATTTTCAGAGATTTTATAGAAATTAAAAGCTAATTACAATTATCAGGAAACTTGTACTTGAAGTCATGTGTATTTTAAATGTATTTAATTTTCTTTCATATTCTTCACTACAAAAAAGAACAACAAAGCAACAAAAACTATTTAAAACGACTGCACTTTTTCATTCAGCAGTGAATTTAATTTAATGTTTAAGCTCTCAATTTCATTCTAATTTTTATTGGTTTTAATCATTGAACTGAGGCCATGCTGGGGCACTGCCTTTGTAACCATAATCTTAATTGAAAGAGTTAAACATAGCTAAATAGGTGAAATCTAAACCACTGAGAGAGATTTTTCTTCTATAGCAAGTATGAAGAAAATGATAGGTGGTAAACTGCTAAGGATTCTAATACTGTTGCTGGAAACAAAAAACAAAAAAAACAAAACAAAAGCTTTTTGGTTTCACTAATGGCAGGTCAGCTGTACTCTACGCCAACTAAATACTACTTATAAGAATTGTCCAAATCATTGGTATGTTGCACCCAATTGATCCAATGAAGGCAACTAAAACTAGTGTATAAATTATCGAGGGGGTGTGTGTCATAATTTCAAACAGTAATTGCTGTGTTAGTAGAATATATATATATATATATATATATACACGCGCGCTAACATACATAAGTATAAGATATATTTTTACACACACAAAAATATGTGTGTGTACATATGTGTATACACACACATACATCTCATCTTTATATAATTAGTAATTTTAGTTTGCTCCTTCTCTCTATATATATATAGGTTTAAATTCTCCATTATACACACATACACCGCAAGAACAAATTTTCTTCTTTATCCAAGAAGCTAAATTGATTTCTACCAACATTAGTTTCTGTTTTAATTTCAGGCAATGTGATATCTTTCACTGGATATTACATTTGGTTGCTAATTATACTGCTACATTTAATCTGCTAATACTGCATAATGATCCAGTGTGTCAGAGATAAGAGAACAACAATCATTAGAGGCCAGAGTTAAAGGGAAGTAACTAAATATAGTGTTCTAGGTGAAAAATCTCATGTGCTGTCATCAAGTCTCAAGGTTACTGGATCTAAGCGCAAACTCAATATGAATAAGCATTCTGAATAAACTTCTCAGAATGAATTTTTTAAAAACAATATCTCACAATTTTTATAACAAGAAAACATTTAAAATATTAAGATTGTACCTTAAAAATTAGGAATCTTCCAATACTAATTTATTTTTTTGCTTTTAGTTCCAATTTAATATATAACTTAGCTGAAATCCATATATATATAATTCTGAACACCTATGAAGATAATTTAAAAGAGCAACAGAGTTAATGACTCATACAATAGGTTACTGTCTAAAGATTAAACTGTGATGGCTAAGCTAATGGGTTTTTGCCTTCTTAAACACAGTGGAATTATAATAAAATTAGATACTGATTATGAACCACAAAAGGACACAGTTCAATAAAATAAGCTCTACTCACTACCAGCTATATGATACAGAAGATATCTTAGCCAGAGCTATACTTTTCTTTAAATAAATTATAACCACAAGGTATTAATGAAAAACATTATAAGCTTATCCTTGTCAGTTAATCTGAAATATTTCCAAGGATATGTGAAACTGAGAAGTACCTAGTGATTAAAACAATAATTTAGAAAAAAACTGTTTTGCATTTTAAAAGTGTAATGTGGCTTAATCTGTTCTTTCATGACAATATTTTTAATAAATACTCTGCATGTATGTGTCATGCATTTCAATATTTAGAGTGATATAATAATAATAATAATAATAATAATAATAATAATAATAATAAAGGTAAAGTAAGCTGGTGTCAACCAATTGAAATCTCACAAACATCATTCATGTTATAAGATTTTGACAGTGAATTTAATTTAAATATGAACATTTTAGTGTGGGTAGTTGATATTTAAAAAGGGTTAAGGTGAATTAAAAATACTGTAAAGTGCCAGCAGCCAATATTTTAAATATATGAAATATGTTCATTTAATGTTCTCATACATAATTACTTTAACATAATTAACAATGAAAGATTTAAGTAGATAAGAAAATTAGGATCTTATTTCTTTAATATGTAATTTAATACAGTGGAACAATCTTAAGAACAACATTAATGACAATGGGGGAAGAAAAAAAAAATTAATCCTTTTCCAATCACATCACAGTGTAGAAATATGTAAGACATTTTGGAAAGCAGCTAAAAGTAGAATAATAAATATTGTTTCAGTTTTCTAGATGTTAATATCTGCTAAAATTTTAAGAAGTTTTCTTTCATTTCTTATTTGACAAACAAAACGCAAGAAAATATTGATTACTTACAAAATAATACCGATTACTTACAGAAGAAAATATTAGAAATTTTATTGAAATTTTGTGTAGATGAAGTAGCAACAGATAATAATAGCATTACAATATTTAAAAGTGGACATAATAATAATAATATAGTATATAATAGATTTTAAATACACATTAGTATGAAACTGTGTTGAATAATAATGTCTGTATAAGATAGATAATGGAAAAAAAAGAAGAGATTTTAAAAATTAGTTCTAAATTTAGAACATTTGAACAGAAATGGAGAAATAGTATTAGAATTTAGATATTTCCATCTAAAATGAGATCATGTAACTGGTTATTTGTTAATTATTAGATTAATTAAAGAATGGTAAATTTCTTTCACAGTATCCCCATTAAGTATCTCTAACGCCCACACACACATACATACAGCTCTTGTAGCAGGGGACGAAGGCTATGTTAAAAGTTATCAAATATTCTATACATGGCAGAAAATATAAGTAAACAGCAAGGAAATGTCAATTCACTCCAAAAATCTGACTCAATGGATTATAAAACACACATGCATATTCTTTAAATGTTATTAGAATGTACAAAGCTAAATTGACTATTCAGTAGCTAACCCCCAAATGATAATGATGTAGAATTCCAGTTTTTGAAAGACAGCAAAACACCACTAAATTCAACTGCAGAAAATGGTAATTTTTCTTTTTGTAATTATATTTTAGTATAAAGAAAAACACATACATATATACAGCCACTACTCCACCCGCAACACACCCACACATAATCCCTCCCCCCCAAAAAAACATTATGGATAATAAATCAATAAAACTATTTGGCATACCTAAAAATCATAGATTTGAATAGATATTACATTACAGCTAGCAGTAATAACTGAAGCACACCAGGTAATAACAGAAAACCTCTTTTTAGACATCCAATTGTACCAGACAGTGGAGTGAACAAATAAATCAAATATGGACAAAACCCCAGGTAAAAATGATTAATTATATGTTGAAAAATTCATACAAAAATTTTGTTCTAATTATTCATTTGAAAAAAAAAAAAAAAAATTAATGAAATCAAGAAGAATAACTCTGAAGTAAGTTACATAGAATGAATGAACACACACATACACACATATTATATACACCATCACACCTGATAATATAAATGAGCAATACAATTCCTCTGAGAATTTACCAATGTAGATACTCTGGCAATTTGGCATTAATGCCAGAATTCAAGCAGATGCTCTTTACCATAAGCAAAATAAAAGACAACACTAAATTTACAGATAGTTTTCCTAATGCTGGCAAATCTAATTGAGTAATAAGAAAAATAGGATGTTTTTTTTTGTTTTTCTTTTCAATCACAGACAAGAAATAAATATAACTGAATTATGACAGTGAGAGCCTTTGTAAATCTTCCATTTAGGAAGGATAATACAGTAAATCTAATCTATGAAAGCCATTGATTGTAGTGGCGGTGAAACACAGTGACCTTGATCTGTTCATAGTTAATCTTATTCTTTCATGAACTCATAATTAGTGAAATTTATATTAATGTTAAATTAATGTAACATACTAAGGATGAAAGGGCATCCATGTAGACGGTTATTTTTTTTCATCATCAGAGATAGTATTTCAGATTGAAAATAAAATTTCACAAAAATATAACACCAACAAAAAAAACAACAAAATATCAAGTAGTGATTTCACTTGTTGGATCTTAATAACAAAATGATCAATTTTACAGCAAATAAGTTTAAAACCCAGTATTTTAGGCCCCATTCTTGAAAATCAGGGTTACTTAAATTGTCATGGATTGACAAATCTGGAATTATATATGAAGCTGAGTTTTCTATGTAGAAACATAAGAGAATGAGTGAGAGAGGAGACATTAAGTAATACAGTAGTCTACGGAGAATAAAAAAGTATGTTTATATATACAGAGAGAAAGAGGGAGGGAGAGAGAGAGAGAGAGAGAGTGTGTGTGTGTGTATATATATATATATAAATATATATATACATACACACACACATTAAAGTGAGATACACACAAATATATATGAAAGTGGGGGTGGTTGTAAAGGGTAGTTTGCATTATTATTAATTCACCTTCTTCCATTAAATTGTCATCAATTTTTCTATCTTTTACCAAGAAATATATCGAAAGGAAATAATCATTCTTATATAGCTCCTTTTCAAAAGTGTCAAATTTTCCCCCCTTTTTCTTGTAATCAGAATACATTGATATTGCATTAAATGTGTGTGTATGTATGTGTGTGTATATATATATATACATATATATATATATAGCAAGGGAGGGGAAGAGAGAGAAAGAGAGAGAGAAAGAGTGCAAGCAGATGTGAAACAACAATTTTACCCATTTTTAGGTTTATTTCTTATCAGAAAGACAGGCGAGGGGAGAGCCAATTTATAATGTATCACAGTCTACGTTTACATTTATTTACAATAAAACAATAAAAAAAGGATGACAAAAATGAAATAGTCACACAAAATGCATGTGACATTAGAGACCAATCTTGAATTAGACGCAATGCATTAAGCTTACCTGTATATACTAGATAGGTCTGCTTACAGATTATTGGACTTTGTACTCCTACACAGTAAGAGCCAGCATCAGCTAAGGCTGTTGAGAAAAGATAGCTATTTGATGTAACCTGGAATGGTATTTCCCGTATTGTGTCTCCACATGTATAAAGAGAGGTAGTGAATTCCCTTTAGGTACTCCAATCCTTGCAATGCCTACCATCATATATAAAAACACATGCAAAAAAACCGGTTGTCTATACAGATCTACACACAACACTGAACATCAATGTATGAATGCAGAAGAAGAACAGGAAGCAAAAGCAGTAGCAGCAACAGTGGTAACAGCAGCAGCACCCATAATTGAAAAATTGTTAAAAGAATATATTGTATTCAGCTATTTTCATTGTAACACTTCCAAATCCATAGAATAAAAGAGAGCTTTCTTTGACGGACATGAAATTTCTATAATCTAAAGCATTTCAATTTAGCTAAAAAAACAATTAGTTTATCTAAGTCAATCTCCAACTGCACGTGATATTCATGGAAGGGCTGCCCAGGTGTAAATCTGCTGTTGCATTCTCTAATTTCCCTGAATTCTTATTCTAACTGGCAGCTGTAACAGCAGCAACAGTCAGTCATGACTACCCTTGCTATTTCACTCTGTTCAACATACATCAGTAGGTGTTGTAGTAGCAGTAGCTGTATGTGTGATACATACAGCATCCAACATTACTTATAGCAGTCTCAGGAAATGACTGCAGCTTTAGGCATCCCCGATATTCTGCAGCCATTAACACCAAAAAGCCATGAGAGAATCCTTATTTTTAGTAAAGACATTTTCTGTGCTTCATTTTATTTGATATAATTTTTTTCTTCATGGAGCTTCTACTGTAATGATCAACTAAAGATCAGATGCAGACATTTAATATGTCTGCAGGACTGCTGGGTTTTCTGAGTTGTCAGAAGAGCTAGCTAGTATGTATATGATAGCAAGTTAGCAAGCCAGCAAGCAAGCCCAGAAAACCTATGGAAAAAGGAAGAAGTAGAGGAAGAAGGGGAGGAGACAACAAGAAAGAGGAAGCTCAGCTTAGACATCAAGGAGATGAAAAATAGCAGACAGAAAGTAAAGACTAAATAGTAAGTACCATGTGTAAACACAATATGTGAATATATAATGAATAACTAAAATCTGAACGGAATATGAATATATGGAAGGACAACAAGATAGAGAACAAATTCAGCAAACGAATAAGCACATTCTATTATAGTTACATGTGAATGAATGGCAAAACAAAAAATTAAAAAGCAAAATGAATAAATAAATTAAAAAAATTCTAGTATGAAGAATTTTAATAAGAAAAATTACGTAGATGAAAATGAATATTCAATAATATGCAGCGCTTGAACAAGAAAGCTAAAATACCATATCAGGAGAAAGTATTTTTCCAGACATTTTGAGAAAATTAGCTATATATATATATATATGTCCACACACACAGTATCGTAGATTATAAATTTTTCAGTAACATGTTGGAGTGTACGAGTGCGAAATGCAAATTGATCAACAAGGACGTAAGAAAGGAGATACAGTTCCACACATAAAATTATTTGATAATATAGTTACTAATGCTACATAGAACATTGAAAGTATTCAGATTCTGTGAAGACGCACCCAATTACTTAAACAATAAACTGACAATACAAACATGTCAAGAATATATGTACACAGAAAAATGACATTTCTACATATCTGCCAAGAATTTCCCAAGCTTCAACATACGAAATAACATAGATTTTCTAATAATGAATAAAAATTGCTCCAACATTTTAAAGAGAGAGAATTTAAAGGCTAACTACTGAAATGGAATTCTTAATTAAAAAATGAATAACTTTAAAAATATTGGAAATATTGTCTATTATTAATAAATTTACTCCAATAAAGATTTTTGCCATATTTTAATTAATATGCTATCAAACAATAATTAGTGGAAATAAAACAAGTGGAGGTTCAAATGGATTTAATTCACTGACCTGTTATAATATACACACAAACACATATATTAGACACACACAAATATGTAAATATAACATGATCAATAAATATATACACATACAAGTGTATATATACATACATACATATCTATACATACATATGTAAATATACATACATATGTGTA
>JAOPUL010000839.1:37602196-37620045 GCA_027564515.1 Octopus rubescens | reverse complement strand
TATCGACCCCGGAAGGATGAAAGGCAAAGTCGACCCCGGCAGCATTTGAACTCAGAACGTAAAGTCGGGAAAATTGCTGCTAAGCATTTTTCCCGGCGCGATAACGACTCTGCCAGCTCGCCGCCATAGTTTAACACCACCAAGACACCTGATGAAGGCTGGAGAGTACATCAGCCGAAACATTGTCTTAACAACATTACAAGATGAGGACACATATCCGTCCAATGTATACAATGTAAATAATGTACTATTATATCCAGTAATCTCCCAATTCTGCCACTAATCACAAGCAAAACTTATGTACTCTAATCTAAATAGTTTAATTTTCAGAACAGTGAAATAGACATTTTTATGCTTTTGGCATTTGAATCAAACATAATAAAATTTATCCTAAAAATAGAGGTAACTCTGTGAAAATATGGTACAAATAATTGGAAGCATTATATGATAATGAGAAGGCTGTGCTTTTGCTTAATTATATCAAGTAATGAGATGTTAAAGTTTTAATTCATGACAAACAGGCTTTTTCCTTAGCACCATAACAACGTGGCTATTTTGTCTGGTTTCAAATTTTGTTATTTTGTCTCATCTGAAATGTTCTTTATATCTGTTGACTTCTGGATATGAAGAAAATACATTAAAAGTCACCATAATAATTCATATCAATTATAAAGTCTGTTTTCTCAGGGCTTCAACATAAAGCCTTAATTAAATGACATCTCAACTAGAGGCCAAAGTGATAGAATTATATGCTTCTGACCGTTACTGTATCATTTAGTAATATCAGTCATGAGCCAATCATACCCTACAGTTTAAAAAAACCAATGTGATAGTCATGTCTGGGACATCTTTTATCACAAGTTTGCTGAATCAGAGCTGATTTTAGGCTAAACAAGAACTAATGCCAGGTTTTATATTTTCACTTGGTAGAGCTCTATTTAAATTACAAATGCACAGAATCTCATTTTTGCATAGAAACAAACCAAAACAATAAATGTGAACAAGCACAGCTGTGTAACTAAGAAGTTTGCTTTAAAACCTCATAGATTCAGTTCTACTGTACAGTATCTTGATAGGTATATTCAACCATAGCTTAGAGTTGATGGAAACTGTGGCAGCCAGTTACACACACACACACACACATGTATTTGTATATATGGGGACAGCTTTTCTTTTAGATTTGTATTAAAAACGTAAGTGCATTCTAGTTTTTATTTTCTTTAGTGAGGTATTCATTAATATTTTCATTTCCTTGCAGTTTGTTTGGAACAGTAAAGTCTTCAATTCTAAACCTCACAGTCTCATCTTCTGGATGAAATGGTCTTGGTGTACGTTGCTACAGTTTCATAGTAAATGGGCGGAACCAATATGATTGATGTTGACATTACTGTCTGAATTTGAATGTTTGGCCTTTAACTTTATACACCATCAGTCAAGGAAAGTTTAGTTTTTGTTTGAAATTAATATTTTATCTGTGTGTTTGGCCATGAATATTGCTTCCTGCAGTAATTGAATATTTTTGTGAACGATTATATAACATAGACGTGCTGTTTACTAATGTTTTCCCATCTAGTTTTGTTTGTGTTGTGTGATGCAATACATTGGGATTGCTCTATGTTGTAAGTGCATAGTAAGGTAACTGGAAATTGTATTTCTCAAGCCAATATGGAAACGTCAAGTTTACAACTTCTGTGTTAGCAATAAAATTTATAAAACCACACTGGTCATTAGCAGTTTGTTTATGCACTTACAGGTATGTGTTTTCTTATTGATAAGAACATTTATCATTTTAGTGTTTTTGTAGTGTATTACTAATGTTAGTTTAATGCATTTTGTATTCTGTTTTATGAGGATTTTCATATGGTCATATCTATTCTATAGTTTATATGTATTTGATTCATGTCATACATTTTACATGGGATTTGCTTATTTCTAACAGGTGTAATGTCTGATGTATGTTTGTTCGTATTATTCTTTAGTTCGGTCTGTGAGTCTGTTTTAATACTCATTACTGATGAGTGTTCACGTTAGTTTGTAGAATTCTTTCTGTAGGTTGTAGAGGAGAAGCTACATGTCCTTGGAAGTAAAGATTTCACTGTGGACATTCACTGTCTTGATCTAGAATATAGTCAGTTTTTTAATGCATCATGTGTGTGTGTGTTTGCACATGTGCGATGGCAAACATTTGGTGTGTAGACTGGAAAGACACGGGAAATTTTCAATCCTTATTGGTTGCCCCACTTTATGCTTGGCTGACTTAGTGTATTAACATTGTAAGTGGATGAAAAACAAAGTACCAAAGCAGTGGGGTTGATATAATTGATTAAAAACCATTGAATATGGTGCCCCAGTGACTGAAGCCAACAAAACAATGTGAAATATTACACCATTAAAACAATCCACCCCACACACAAAATAGTAATGCTGTTTATGTTTGCTAAATTTGATTATGTGCATGTAAGTATATGGTGAGAATGAAAGCATATAAGTGTGCATTTATAGGTTTATGTGTGTGAAAGAACAGGATTAACTTTAAGTAGTCACCATATATGAACACTCACAAGTGGAATTGTAATTTCCCTCTAACTGCGATAAAAAAATTATTTAAATAGAACCCATGCAATATTGAAATTTATACAACTTTAGTTTGAGATATAATACTGTTATTTCTTTTTGTATTTCTTTTTACACTGGCATAAGATCACAATTTTTTTATGGGGAAGGGTATTATTGACTGAATTTTAAAATGTGACTGCTACTTATTTTGTCAACAAGTGAGCCACTATGGAGCTACTCAATCCGATATAAACTGCAACCAAACTTCCCTCGAAAAATGGACATGAAAATAAAAAGCACCCTGTACACTTTGTAAAGTGGTTGGCATTAGGAAAGGCATCCTGCTGAAGATACCATGCCAAAGCTCAACACAATCCTTCAGCTTGTTGAATCCTGTTGAACTGTCTGACCTGTGCCAGCATGGAAGACAGACATTAAATGATGATGTGCTAAAAGATAGATTACGTTTGGAAAAGGAAAAGAAAAAATAAGATTTTTATAGCTGGAAGACCTTTGACCATAGGTCTGCTCAATTAAGGCTAACCTGAAGCTAAAAAACAACTCTGTGGAATGAATGGTAAAATTATCCTCAGTAGGGTTTGAACTCAGTAAATATATGAACAAAAGCAAATACTGATATACACTTAGTCTAATACTTGCTTCTTCCATTCTATGCCACTGGTTTTGAGATATCAATATAATTTTTATAATTGAATAATCACTATTTAAATGCTAATTGGATTTAAAGGGAGCTCCCCTGCCATCAAAAACAAGTAAACAATGGAAATATGTATTGAAGAAGGTAACAGACAATGAGAGAGGGTGATAACACTGAAACTGAGGTTTTCAGTGCTACTCTCCTCCCTGTCTACTCTATTAATTCTGGATGCAGATTTCTAATCACATAAAAGGCAGGAAAACAATGACAACAATGATTTAATTTCTAAGAGAGCTCTTGAATAAATTAGACATGTAGCTTTATATCTAACTTAGCTAATAGAATCAAATATGTAGATTGTAAGAGAAACAGACAAAATTTAAAAGTTGACAATTTAACTTTTATATAAGTAATTCCAGCTAATAGGAAGATTTAATTATGTTACGATTTCAATGCAATTTTTGTGCGAATTTATTTAAACTACAAAAACAAACCATTCAGTAACAGAGCAAAATGACTGCTATTCATAAAAGATGGAATGTTATGTAAATGAATGTAACAGTAAGTTAAGTTTATAGAATTTTAAAAACATAGTTAAATTCAAAGCAATTTTTTTTTTACTGAAAGTACAAATAAATGTGGAGAATAACTTCCCTTTAAATAGAGAAACATAAAACAGATAAAAGATAATATATACAACACATATTTGAATGTGTGTGTGTGTGTGTGTAACACTGCATATTTAGTGTTTTACACACACACGCATTTATATACTTAGAAACGTTCCCCTAAAATAAAAGAATATTTAGCAAGTCCTGGCTGCTAATGCGAAGGTAGCAAAAGTTATCACAAGTAGAAAGTGTGGGAGTAGAAGGATGCTTTTGTGAACAACTTTCATACAGCCTCCTATGAAGCATGAGGGGAGGGAGGGAGAGAGAGAGCTGATATGGTGTACATTACAGTTTAGAATTCCATAGGGATAACTTACTGCAAGATACAGAACAGCCATTGTTAAGTTATATGAAAGTATGAAGGCAAGGGTATTAATGCATAAAATAAAGTGCACTGGTATGGACTGTAATACATACAGGTAAGATACATGCTGGGTGAGTAGGTTCCATGCCTTTGATATACCACAATGAAAATAGACTAAGGGAAATTGAAGGAAATGAGGCCCGAGATGACATAACACTAAACAAGGTCAAGTTAGTTAGAGAGAGAGATTGCTTTCCTAATTATCCTTTAGTCAAGAGAAGCATTTCATAGGACATTATGATATTAATGTTTCTCATAATAATTCTACAGGTAGTGTAGAAAGTTACATTGCTATGAAGCAAGATTATGTATAATTGAAATAGAATTTAGATATTTCAATAAAAGATTATATCAAAGATGCCTCCTATTTATAAGTCAGTAACTGTTTCTCAAGAGTTTGAAGTCAATTAGGATACTCAGCACCAGTGTTCTTTAAATTGGTGTTGTGGGTTGTGCACAGACATGTGCATAAGTATCAGATAAAGTCACCTTCCTGTATATTATGTTTTTGATTTGCTTACTCAAGAAGACCCACCCACCACAACATAATTGAAATCCTAAAATCAAGGTGCCATATAAAAAGCATTGGTGTGGGTGCTGGTGCCATGTAAAAAGCACTGGTGCCACGTAAAAAAGCACTGGTGATAGTGCCATGTAAAAACACTGGTGATGGTGCCACATAAAAAGCACTGATGATAGTGCCATGTAAAAAACACTGGTGCTGTTGTCACATAAAAAGCACCCAGTACACTTTGTAAAGTGGTTAGCATTAGGAAGGGCATCCAGCCATAGAAACCAAGCCAAAACAGACTATGGAACCTGGTGTGACCCCTGGCCTTGCCAGTTTCCTGTCAATCCATCCAACCCATGCCAGCATGGAAAACAAGTGTTAAAATGTTGATGATTATGATGATGATGATGATGCATATTGTCTTTCTTTGCAAAGTATGTGTACATCCTTGTGAGTAACATTTGCTCAAATTTCTTTAATAAAAAATCTGATTTCATCTTGAAAACTTAGTGTGCATAGATACTGTTTTCTTTTCTCAGTTGTAAAACATGTGCACATGAACTAGCACATAGAGGCAACACTACTGCTCAACACTATTACTATAGTGTGAAAGACTCCAGACAAGATGCTAAATGTACCATTTAATAGCTAGGAATAAACCACAGGTATAACTTTTGAAGTTTGGATGAGTTTCACTAGTAGTCATGGGACAATCCACTGTATCACATGAAAGGATTATGTCCAGAACAAAGCAGTGCATGCAACAGTTCAACAAAATAGTTAAGGGGAAGGTTTTAAATTTTTTCGTAATGATTCTAAAGTTAGCACAGCTTTTGACTTTAGTGAATGGAGGGGTAAATGGAGGGAAGGTCACACTATTTAGCGTTGCACCTTTAAACATGACTTTTAGTTAATATTTCATTGAATCATATCAGAGGTTTAACTTATGACCTTGAGAAACAGATAGTACAGTTGATTTAAGAACGGTTGCCACAGAATGTAATTGATAAATCCACCTCATTTTCTGATAATCAATATTATACAAAACAATATTATTTAATCAAGAGAATAAGTCTAAACAGTAGCAAGAAGCCTTAAATTAAAATATTTTCCCCCAAAATTCGCTTCTGATACCACAGTGAGACTAATAACTACATTGTTAAATAGTCTCTGTCTGTCCAGTTTGAACAGATTCATAGAATGATAGTTAAAAGTCTGGTTTGAAATCACTGCATGTTCTTCCATATTTCATAAAAAAAATTTTAATGTTCATATAGGGTTTTGATCATAGGTGGGTATTTTATTTTTTTTTGACATGGTCATGCTGCACATAAAGTTTTAATTTTGTAGACTTATGTCTCACTGTATTTGCTACCTATGGCTACAGTATGTGAATAGAAGTCTGCTAATGAAATACAGCACTGATCTCTAGAAATTGTATTTTAAGTAGCTAGTGACAAAAAAAAAAAAAAAGTTGTTGCCATGGTAAGCAGAATTGGTATATTCTAAGAGAAACCGATGCACTTGTCATTGCCCCTGAGTAGACTTGTGATCAAAAGTGTTTTGACCAAAACCATTCCCCTTTTCTTTTGTAGGCATCATGTATTTATGAGTATATTACCCAAAATGCCCTTCCTTGTAGTTTGAGGGAAATTTGGTTGTTGTTTCTTGCAGGTTAAGTAAATATATAACAGCCTTTCATTGGCTTATCACTAATGTACTTTTGTAGATTGGTATTAAATTCATTTATATTAGGTAAAAATTCTATCAATGGCAATTAGTTGAATATTTAGTAATTTGAAAAAAAAAGATTTTTTAATATGTTGTCAAGGTGCTGAGAATGACAGTTTTGTATGTGATGCTAAGAATTTTTGCCCTCTACAAAATTTTAAAATAGGTAATTTCTAGCTGGATTGAACCCATGATGCATGTCTTTAGAATTTAACTACTCAGATATTCTTAATTCAATCTCTAGTTGTCTTCTTGAAGTTTAATAAATAAATCAAATGACACTGCTCAATTTTACGAAATATTTTTCCGTCTTAGCAAATTTTTTTAACCATGCTCAATTTTATATGTTTCACAATATTGTAAAAAGAATTTTTAAAAAATATAAAAAAGTTGTAAAAAAACTGTAGTATAAAAGTACATCACTATGCTTGGTGTGCAAGTGATCATTATCAACATTCATTCTAACCTGGTTTTATTTTTATCACAACAATGTATCGCTTAACCCTTTAGCATTTAAACCGGCCAAATCTGGCCCAAAATATTCTACCTGTTTTATGTTCAAACTGACTAGATCCAGCCTTTCATACCTACCCTACAATGTCATTCTAAAAACAAACATTCACATCATTGAAATCTTGAAGCTATGAGATAATGCAAACAATGTTGGATAAATAAGCATTTCATTTGACAGAGTAATCTGAATGTTAAAGGGTTAAAATCACCATTTTCAGGAATCTACTAATAATGTTAACCGAAAATGTATTGCACACTATTACAAAGTTATTATTCTTTTACTCGTTTCAGTCATTAGACTGTGGCCATGCTGGGGCACCACCTTGAAGAATTTTAGTCGAATGAAATGACCCGAGTACTTTTATTTTTTTTAAAGCCTGGTACTTATTCTATCGGTCATTTTTGCTGAACCTCTAAGTTATGATTTCTAGCTATCACTTATCACTTCCTCCTGTCTTCATTCTTCCATCCTGTGCCTCCCCTCCTCTATTCAATCTCTTCCTTTTCTTTCCTTTAGTCCTTCTCATCCAACTCAATACTTCTTTTGCACTTTTTCTATTTATTTCTCTCTCCCACTCAACTTATACTTATTGCCTCTCTTTGCTCCCCTTCCCATGCTCGTATCATTTATTTATCATTGTTCTGCATGGGTTTTTTTTCTATCAGAATACCATTAATTTTTTAAGGTCATTCAATTGTTCTCAACTGATCAATGGACTGACTGAGTAAACCGATCAATGAACGAACCTATAATAATTATCGGAAACAGCCGTAAGTTGAATTTACTACACTAAAGGAATATGTAATGACCATTATTTATACCTTGTCTTATGTGTGTGTGTGTGTATATATATATATATATATATATATATATATAAAAGACCCCCTTTGGTCATGAATGACCATAGAATTGCATCTAGAAAGTTCCCCACCAAGGCACAAGCCTGAGCAAGGTTCTTTGTGGAAGACCAGCAGTCACACATGCATACCCTCTCCACGCCACAGATGTTGTCCAAGAGAAAGGCAAAGGCCAAAACAGCTTGGCACCAGTGATGTCGCAACTCATTTCTACAGCTGAGTGAACTGGAGCAACGTGAAATAAAGTATCTTGCTGAAGAATACAACACACAGCCCGGTTCGGGAATGGAACTCACAGCCTCACGATTGTAAGCCCGATGCTCTAACCATTGAGCCATGTGCCTTATATAAGCAATGGAATAACAATCTTGTAATAGAAAAAAACCCAAAAAAAAACAGTTTAATTTCATTTAAGAACCTATCTATTGACTTGTAAGTGTAACAAATGGTGTAAAACAATAAGTGGGATATTTAATAGAATATGGAGAAAAAAAATGGTCATAAAAATGTTATCGGTCTGACTTAATTCATAAGTGGAATATATATGGGGAAAAAGAAGAAAATCTCTATTTACATTCACAGTAAAAATCAACATTATTACTTAGTATCTAAAAACATTAGTTTCCAGGAAGGTACTTCTACGGTTATGTGAAATAAATATGTTCTAGTCTACATAATAAAACACATATTTTGATTAATCTATGACAGGTAGAAAATGAATAATCGATGAAGATTTGAAAAAATATAATATTCAAGTAATTGCGTTGGTTTGATTGAAATTGTTATAAACACTTTTTAAAAAATGCTTTCAATTTCAAAAATAATCAATTCTATTTCTTTATAATATTTTACATTTATATTATGTTATTTTTATTCATTATTATCAAAAAAATTTTTTTTTTTTTTTACAATTCTAGAATGTTCTGAAAATTCAGACAACTGTCTGAATTACTGAAGCAATGGCTACAAATATATGTTTATTCTAATTATATTAGCTACTCAGTTGAGCTGTATATTTATTTTTTTAGGTTAGGACAATTAATATGCATTGCTAAAGAGACCAACTGGAAGTTTCGATCAATGCTCCAGTACTCAGACCATTTAGATTGATTGCTTCTGTTTTTTTTTTTTTTTTAATGAGAGAGAGAGAAAAATAAGGTAAAATCATAAATAACTGCCAAGATAACTTACCTAAACTATCAACTTTTGTTTGCACTCATGAGTCTTTAGCAAGGTTAATACATTGAAATCTGGAAGAAAAAAAAGGAAACCACATACACAAATTAGAAAAAATATATTTCAAAAATTGTATCTGTTTTAATTTAAATGTACTTGTTTCAAATCCTATAATACATTAATAACACTGTGTAACACGATTTTTGTCCTTAATAAGCAACTGTTATTTCCTATTTGCTTATTCCTAGAAAGTATGAAAAATGGCCAATATTTCCTTCAAACTTTACTTTTGTTACATTTATTCAAACCCCAAAGAATCCCTCTCAACACATGGCTATGATGCTTCCCCACTACTCATGATCAGAGATGCACATATTGTCAGCCACTAAGGGACATGCTCAAGTCGTTACTGTCAAGTAACTGACAAGCAAATCTGTGGTATTGAGCAAAATATTTGCTATAATGATATTTCTGCTTCAGCAACTCCATGCTGAATCTATCTGAAATGTAATGGAAAATAGGTCAGTTTCAGAATATTGATGACCTGGTCACAAAAACCAAGTTTGAAGGGAATAGTAGTCATTTCTGGATAGAAGCAAATAGGAAATAACACTTACTGACCAAAGACAAAAAAAAAAATTGTTACACAGTGTAATTGTTTCTACTATAAGGCACAAGGCCTTAAATTTTGTGGGGTGGGGACTAGACAATTATATCAACCCCAGTGCTCTACTGGTACTTATTTCATCGACCCTGAAAGAATGAAAGGCAAAGTCAAACTCGACAGAATTTGAACTCAGTGCATAAAGACAAATGGAATGCTGCTAAGCATTTTATCTGGCATGCTTATGAGTTTTGCCAGCTTACTACCTTATATAACACAGCATTTTGTCCACCCTTACGTTGTGAGTTTAAATTCTGCTCAGGTTGACTTTGTCTTTCATCCTTTTGGGGTTGATAAAATAAGTACCAGTTGAGCACTGGGGTCAATGTAATTGACTAACCCCTCCCCAGAAATTGCTGGCCTTGTGCCATAATTTGAAACCAATAATAGTTGTGGTTTGATATATAAATCACTTGATATATAAATCACTTATGTTATCATTTCTCAAAAATTGTTTCACAATATAAACAACATTTAAATGACCAGATTATAATAAATAAAGGGTGTGAAGATCAGCTGGCTGAATCACAAGAACACCAGGAAAAATACTTTGCAGTATTCTAGCCCTTTACATTGAGAGTTCAAAACCTACTAAGGCCAACTTTACCGTTCAACCATTTGAGGTTGATAACGTACCAGTTTAAGTATTGGGGTTGATGGTATCAACTAAACTTCTCTAGAAAGTGCCAGCATTGTGCCTAAATGAGAAACTATTCAAATGACTAGATTATAACATTTTGTATGTGAAACTAAGCAGCTTAAGTTGAAGTAAATTGAAGAAAAGACAAATAATATATTGAAATGAATGAACCACATATTCGATAAATTGAATATATTTAATGTTTTTGTGACCAAGTCATCCATTATAGCCTATCATTGTAGGCTATCAAAGTGCCTGGCACCACCAGCATTTTAATATTTATATTTGAATGAAAATATTGATGTAAATATTATCACTGACTTAGTGATAATAGATGATTTCACTAGCTAAAACATTGGCTACATAGTGGCTGTGTTGTTAGGAGGTTTGCTTCCTAACCATGTGGCTTCAGGTTCAGTCCTATTGCATGTTACATTGGGTAAATGTTTTCATATCTTCTACTATTGTCCTGAGCTGACTAAAGCCTTGTTAATGGATTTGGTAGACGGAAACTGAAAGAAGCCCGTCGTATACATGTGTGTGCGCCTCCTTGTCTTCACATCACATGATAGTTGTAAATGTGTGTCACCATCATAAATTCCTGTAGTGCTTTCTCTATGTAAATCTCTCAATCCTATTAGAAATTAGATTTTGATGAAATGCAATTAGTCCAGTTAAAATCATAAAAATATAACTACTGCATAAATTTGAATGAAATTTGCTATTGCAAATTATGTTTGTTGGTGTACATTGTGAATATGGGTATTACATTTTCTCATATCACTTTCACTTGCCAAAGTAAGTTGAATGCAGTTAAGTTGATTATACAAAGATCATTAGACGTATATTTACAAGACATCTTTTCCTGTTTCAGGGCTGACTTTGTGCTCTAGTTAGTCTCTATCTTGGAAGTTAAGTTGCAAAACTCCCATTAGAAAAAGAATTCCAAAATATGTCTTCATCTCTTCCATTCAAAGATATTTTTACAATCCAACAAGAAGTGTTATTTACTTGTTACAATAATTACACTCTCTTCATAATCCCACCAGGATGCAGGGATCCTACATTTAGAATATATCAGTAAATTAACAATCATATCGCCTTTTCTTTTTCCATCCTTACCATTCACTAATGAAAGCGTTGATGCAATATCAACCATATGATAACTCCAGTTCAGTTCAGAATTGGTAAATCTCAATATCACCCAGTTTATAGATGATACTGAAATCTTACTCTATTTTCTCAAAGCTACCTTTTTCTAATTAAATCGTTAATAATTAAAGTCACTGAATTCTAACTCACTGCTTGAGATATTAACTACCCTTATACTTGAAAATCAAAGTAAGAAAAACAATCCAGAAAAACTCATTTGATAAAATGCCAAAAAAAACAAAAACATGGTGCAAACAGGGAGGTTTTTGACAGGAAGTTCATTCTTAAATGATGCTAAACTTTGTTTTTCACACAGAAGGGTGCTTAATTCCACTTTTGAAGCCTTAAACAACAACAACACTATCTGAACTGCAGTGACATGCATTTGAAGATTTAGCAACACATGTGGATATTTGTGGTACAGGGCTTTAAAAGCTATTATAATACATCAATCTATTTGTTTCAGAAAATGTAAACTTAAGGAAAGGAGGAGAAACTGGATCAAATCAGGGCTAATTTGTCAAAAATATAATAATGAGCATTTAGTAAGTTTCCTAATATAATATTGGCAACTAATTCAATTTATATCATCATATTTTAACAAAATTTATATCATTTTATATTTTACTTTTACTTACCAGTTATCAGAGAAGACAAAGTTCATAATAGACATATAAGAGAAATTTTAAAAATGTTATTTGAAACATCATATCCATCTATGAAACCAGTCTAAATTCACAATTATTATGGCAATTAATTGAAAGACATTGGGGTGTATTTTACTTAGGTATACAGCAGTGGTTCCCAAATTTTTGGGGGTTGCCACTACCTTGGCACCTAGGCCATATTCCTAGCGTCCTCACTCCAAACAAAGACCACTTTCTGCAGCAAATTCAAAACAACTGTATTTCACACATAAAACTTAACCTAATTAACCCATTACTTTGTTGTTTTGGCCAACCCACTTTTCTTTACCCCCCCCCCTCCCACCATCTATCCAACGCCACCAAGGGGGCAGTGCCGCAGCCCACGTTTGGAACCACCGGCATACAGTAATGAACAGTTTATTGGTTTATGTGGAATGAGAAAATGTGTGAAACAACAATACTATCTGAATGTATTTAATTATAGCATCAGAATTTACAGGCATTGTCTCTCTCTTAATTATTTGTGCAGATATTTTTGCTTCTTAAATTCTTAAATATGAGTTCAATGAATTACCTCTCCTAGTTATCTAATTATATTAACCATTTTGCTAACGTTAAAAATAACAGGCTGAAAATTTCACCCAATTCTTTTTTTTTTTTTTAAAGTAATTAAAATGTAATTTCCATTTCAGCCAGTGAATATTATAAAGTTTGCTGATATATTATAAAATTCTGATTTTTCAAAGTAAATTACTTTTGTAAATTACATATTTGTAGATTAGAATATGGTTTTAATTTAAATTAATATTCACTATCTCATTAACAAAATCTAATGGACATGTGATGTTTTACAAAATGTTGCTGATTAAATTAAATGATAATATTTCAATGAGCAAGTTAGTAATACAGATAGTCGCTAGAGTATTTAATCTGTATCTTGTTTAACTAACAAATTTAAATTGCTTTTCTGAACACCCCCACCCTTAAAAAACAAAATACTCACTAAAAATTACAAGGAGTGAAATTATGCTTCATAGAAAATCTGAAAGGATCATAAATATTTAATAACCAATTTATGGAAATATCACTGTCAGCCTCTCTCATTTGGGAAACCCAAAACCTGTAGACTCTTTAATTACTGTATACCAAATCCCCCCCCCCCCAATCATTCTCTACTTCACATTATCTACTGTCAGACTTAGTATTCATAATCAGCTGTCTGTTCCATTTCCTGGTGAATATATGGACTTTGCCTAGTTTGCACATTCACTTGATTGGTAGGTGATCAGGTGGCTGGCAGGTTTCCTGGAAGTCAGTATTGCAAATGGTTAGGAGCCTTGATTTCTCTTCATTCTTTGTACCATAACCTCCATATACACTGGAATAGCCTTCATGGTGTTATGAAATATGTCCATTAAAGTAACTAGCTGTAGTAATGAAGTTGCTGTCATTTGTTATCAAGGTAGTCTATGGAAATAGTCTTTTTTGTTTATGTGTCAGTCCTGATTGGGATGCAAACACTGAGATCACTTTTGCTGTTGTATTACCTATGATTACTTTAAGCTTTAATTTTTCTCATATTTCCTGATTAGCTCAGTTACTTTAGCTATCAATTTCTCTACCAACAAAATGGCTACCTCTGTTCTTTGCTGGAGAAGATTCTGGTCAAACTCCACCCTCTATTTTACACAGTATACATCTACTTGCATTCACACAAATATCTCTACAATTTCTCTCTAATCTACCTTCTATTACACCAATATTGATTGTAGCAGCAAAGAAATTTTGTAAGAAGAAAGTTTCCAGTCATGGTTAGGTTGTTTGAGCTCTGTGTTTTGCACCAAGAAAGTAGAGAGTCGGTGCAATCACTTGATGATGATCAAAGGTTTCTCACACATGGCCAAATGTTCCCATCTGACTACTCCACTACAGTGAACAGTATTGACATAGTGAATGATTGTCCTGTAGACTCAATTGAAGGTTTTCAGTGCATTACTGATTGTCATGATTTTGGCTTAGTTTTATTGGTTGGATACCATTCCTATCTCCAACCACTTTACAGTATAGTTTGGATCATGCCACCAGCACTAGAAAAGTTGCCTTTCAGGTCTAAAATGTCCTATCTATACACTGTCAGTTTGTAGAGTTATTGTTTTTCTAGGTAGGTTGCCTTTTATACAGCTTTCAGAATTAATTTCTCCTGTGCAGATTTTTTATTCAGTTACTACTTTCCTAGACAGTTTGCTTTTACTGCAGTTTTCCAAGCCTACATCTCACTGTATAGAGATATTTTTTGAATTGCTTCCTCCCTAGTTAGGTTGCCTTTAATATGACTGAAGAACCATATTCCAAGGCACTCTAGTCAGGACCACTCATGTGATCACATATAAAGTTTCTCACTGAAAGGATGAAGAAATGGCAGCTGGTCATACTTAAGATAGAAAGTGTTAGTAGAGGGCAAGCTCATGTTACTGAGCAGCTGCATTTACTAAATGAGGCATGTTTAGTGTAAGTAGATAAATAGATAATTGTTTAAGCTTAATTTAATATCATGTCTCTATGCTGTGATCTATATTAATCTGTGATATTGTCTTGTCTTTTATCACAATGAGCTTCGTAGAATACATAAAAAGAGAGGAATAAACCCACCATGTGTCTTCCTTGTCTGTAGGTTTGTTCATGAGAGAGAGAGAGAGAGAGACAGACAGACAGACAGAGAGAGAGAGAGAGAGAGACAGACAGACAGAGACAGAGAGAGCTAGTTAGAGGTAAGGGAGAAGAAAATCTAGTTTAAATACATAAATAATTATTGTCTTAACATAATTTGTATCATGTCTGTGTTGCCATCCATAATAATCTGTAATATCATCATTTACACAATGAGCTCTTCAGAATAAATAAATAAAGACAAAAGCATCTCACTCTGCCTCCCATGTGTCTCTTTACAAAATCTTTTTTTACTCTGTTAATTTGCAGAAAAATTCAGTAACTATTCAAAACATTAAAATAATTGTAGCAAAACAATATTGCAGTCCAGTCAACCTTGTTTGGATACTTAATTATGTTATGTTACTGATGTAGAAATGTTAATAATACATAATTACTCAGTTTGAAAAATCAAACCATGTGTGACTCTAGCACATGATCCAACTCTTGCTTTATCTTTGAATATGTTTTTTTAGGTCACCCTATATTATGTACTATTTTATTTGTATGGTAAAATAGTAGTGACACACATACAATCCATTCATGACTTACACAACACAAAAGCATTAAGTTTTCATAGAAACTAGCTTTACCAAAGAAATCTCTTGAAGTTACATATTATTTAGAATAAGCATTAGGAGTTTTAAAAAAAGCAAAACAAAACAAGTCCTATTTCCAACTGACATACAGTAATTATTAGACATTACATTTAAAAGGCATGGGAATATATAACAGACAAAGAAAGAAAATGAAACTGATTCTGTGAACACTCCATTACTGAAGGCATCAATGTTAGAAATAAATATTGCATTTAATATATAATGCAATATACTCTGAGAGCAAGAAAAAAAGTTATAGCTTAGTGTTTAAAAACAGCTTTTCATATCTATGAAAGAAGAATTCTATCATCTCAAAATATCAAATTACAGAATAATCAAGAAGATTAAATATTGATCAGCATAATATAAATGCATGTAATTGTAAACTCTTACATTAGTCTCAGTTTAAAAAAATTTTTTTTTATATAAGAAGCAGTAGTGTTGCCTTATTTTGTCATTGAAAAAAATTTACAGAAGCTTTTAAACAGTGTTCAATAAAGAATAATTCCAGAATTGCCAGTAACTGTAATGAGTGCAGTTTAGACAAAATAAAGTAGGAGTTTCAGGCAAATTCTATTAGAATCAATATTTGTGACTTTTAAAAAAATTTTTTTATTACAAATAACACTGACTACCCCTACCCCACAAAAAACCCTTAATGTTTATGATTGCAGTAAATAACAGAAGTTAGAAAACAAACAAAAATCATAATTAAAAGCTAGATTTATTTTCTACTTAGGTTTCTGTTCTCCTCAGGTTCATTGATTCCTCATAATGTTATTTTGGATTAATGGCAAGTTAAAATGTTCTTAACCTCAAGAGAGGAATTTTTTTTTTCTTTTCTGACCAGTGATATTTAATTGTCAATTAAAGTACTTGTAGAACTAGAGTAAAGAATATTGTTGTGAAACAAGAACACGAATCAGAGGCAGCAAATATCTTTAGATATTAATACCATCCAAAGGAATCAGGTGAAGTTATTGTTGTTGCTTTTGATGAATTAAATCTGCAGCTGAATAAAATGGAACAAAAAGTAACCAAAAAAAAAAATTCCATTTCAGAAGAAGGCTTAATTGAATCTATACTTCTAAATTTAACCATCAGTGAAACTAGAAATAAGAAATAAAATAGATAACAATAAAAAAATAACCCTCAAAATTTTATCTTTGTAGGAAATAAACTAATTAGATTTTGTTGACAGGATGTGAATTGTGGCTATGTAGATCATCATTTGAATTGTTAACAAAAGAAAATAGTTTAGTTCTATAATTATATCAGCCAAAAGATAAGTAATACATCAAGATACATGAAATTTTAAGATAAAAATATAGTTTATTTTTAGTGAGTGATCAATAATAGTTAGTCCTGCTGATTGCACTAGTTACTTGATATCAATGGAGGAATGGTAATAATCACTACTTCAAATATAGGTGGACTCAAGTTGATATGGTTTTGAATAGTAGCAACTATTGATTCTATTTAAATTAACAGCAGGGTAAAGAGAAATACAATAGCTTTCATGAAATGCCAATGGATAAATGGCAGTTGAAATCTTAACCTTTTTGTTAGCATATTTCTGTTGAAATACACTGCATTTGTTTCAATTAATTTTGAAAATAATGAAGAATTTAGTATTAAAAAAACTGTCATTATTAAGCTGGCATTTAGAACATACTTCAATATGAAATTTTGATGGAGGTTTATATGATAGAACCAGAGGTGGTCTTAGGTAGGTTGGTATCAAAAGGGTTACAGTAGGGAGTAAACCACAAGAGGATTGTATCAGTTTCTCTAAGACATGGATTAGATAAATCATTGGAATTATTTCTCAACTTGCCTTTATTTGGTTTTAACATTGGCTACCTCTTAACAGTATAAGAAACAGAATAATGGTGAATGTATATTTAAATGCATATAAGCAGCCATCACCTGATCTTCCACAGACATCTCTTTATTGCCTTAATACAACAGAAAAATGATATACTTAGGAAAAGCAAAAAAAAAAACAAAACAATTCCCCAAATTCTTACATGTGTATACAAGTGGTTGTACTAATTGAGTGGCAGTGTAATAACAAAAGATGAGGTTAATTCTCTGATCAATCTTGCAAGGAATATAGTAATATACCTGTGTGAAACACCATATTGATCATTTTCAAAATATTGATTTTCCTATTGGTCCAGAGTTTTATGAGAATTCAAAATGTATATATTCGAGTTGGTGTATTTCCTTTACAAAGATTCAACATAACAATTGTAATGGTTTACACTTTCTACTCAGTTAATCTCTCTAATCATCTCACTTCACTTTGCTACAATATATATATAGACACCTGTATCTATCACTATAACCTTCCCCAAAGTTCTCTCACCTTCTATAGGGCCTTTCTTCCCCTTTCCCTCC
>JAOPUL010000839.1:37590158-37600918 GCA_027564515.1 Octopus rubescens | reverse complement strand
ACCGTCTAACCCATGCCTGCATGGAAAACAGACGTTAAAGGATGATGATGATGATGATGATGATGATGATATATATATATATATATATATATATCATCATTTGACATCCCCTTTTCCATGTTGGCATGGTTTCTATAGCTGAATGCCCTTCTTAATGCCAACCACTTAACATAGTGTACTGGGTGCTTTTTACATGGCATCAGCATCGGTGAGGTCACCCAGTACCCACAAGACAATCCCCCTCAACTGAGTAGGCTATGTGCATGTGAGTTTTGTGGGTGTGTTTGTGTTTACTTGACACAACATCATGTGATGGTTGTAAATTAGTGTCACCATCGTATAAGTGGTGTCATTCATTTCTAGTGTTCTGTAAAAACATGTCCAGCCATGGGGGAAGTATTTCCTGAGGAAAAGCATTCAGCTGTTGAAAATCTGCCTCAGTGAATCCGGTGAAATGTAGATGTTATAACAATGATACACACACACATATAACATAGTAGCTGACAGTAGAGAGGTCTATCCTTAAACATCTGTACAGTGCCCAGTTTGGCCAGCTTCCAGCTTCAACAATAAATTTAAAATAGATACAACATAATATAACCAGATTGCATGCATCTTACCAATTAGTAAGAAAGAACATTTGTTTACATATAATATAAACACCAATTTAAATTAATTAAATTTTTTTTAACTCATTACTTAAACTACAATAAAACTTTACTATAATTAATAAGTCTAATTTCTTAATTGTTGTGTAATATTAATTGCACTTTGACTTTCAAAGAATTATGCTCTGCTAATCTGCTTTTCATTTATATTTAGGTTTTACTTCAGAAACACTTCATAACAGTTATTAAGTTTTATATGCTTGTCTCTCTATCATACTTTTGGCCTTTCAGCACCTGGCATAAAGCCATTACCTCTCCGTTCTTTTTTCTCTCTATATCTTGCAAGATACTCAGCAACCACACTAGTGCTAATGCCAAAAAAAAAGAAAAAAAAGTACCCAGTACACACTGTAATGTGGTTGGTGTTAGGAAAAGCATCCAGTCAGAAAACATGCCAAAGCTGACACTAGAACTTGGTGCAGCTTTATGGCTCGTTCCATCTGATCAAACCATCCAACCCATGCCAGCATGGAAAATGGACGTTAAATGATAATGATATATTTATACACAGCTATAGTTCTATTGATTCTACAATGTGACACAAAGACAAAAGGACCTGCCTAAAATACTAGAAATCACCCCCCCCCCATCTCCCTTATAGCATATAAACTTCATGTTTGTGAGTTTTATTTATTTACTGATAATTTATAATACCAGCTAGAATCTTGAGGATTCTGGTATTAGGTTCATTCTGGAAATTCATGGTGCTCCTACAATATCCTCTTCCCAGGACATTATTCTGTCGGTTGTAATGCTTATTTATTCACATTGTTTTGAATTAATCATGCATTAGCTCATAGCTTCAATATTTCAATAATATGATTGTTTATTTTTAAAATGACATTGTAGGCTAGGTGTGAGAAGCTGGATCTGGCCTGTTTGAACATAAAACAAGTAGAATATTTGGGCCAGATATGGCTGATTTAAATGCTAAAGGGTTAGAGGACTCTATAGTACATTTCACTCTGTTGTGAGCATTCTGAGCAGACCTTAATTCCTTCCCTGCCTACATTTTTCTGGGAGGTGTTTCCTTAGGAAAGTAAGGAAATCAAACAGAGAGTACAAACTAAAAAGCTGAGCAATAATCTGTGTACAGGTATCAGTCCAATATTGTTGCTGTTACAAAAAATAACCCATGAAAACTCTTGCAAGATACATGCTTGATGACAATCAAACATGAGATATCTTGTGATTGTACTCTTGCTTATAAAACAATATTTTATTGATTTATATATTGAACTGCCATGGGCATTTCTTATACTGACCATTAGAAAACCATTTCGCAATTATTATTTGCAATGTTTATCATGCAATTTTAGTATATAATACCTAGTTTAAGTGATTTTTCTCACACGATTTTCAATAGTGACATATGATATATGATTGACGTCAACTACACACAAGGTCAAATTTAAAGGCTTTCTCTCTCTCAGTATATTGAAAATACTGAGGAAAAAATGTTTTAATTTTATTGTAGCAGACAAGAGACATTAGTATTTGTGATGTCAATAACAATGAAACTATAACTAGATAAAATGTATATATATATATATATAATAAACAAACAGTGATTGACATCAAGCTGTAAACATTTCCAAGCTTTCAGGACAGCTGCCAGAACTCGTACAGAAATTAGAGATAAGACAAAAATAGATTTTTCTTTTAATATATTTATACAAAATTATAGCTGAAGAGACAAATATGTCATATGATGTATGGAACTAACAGAAGATTGTGAAATACAAATATAGCGGAGACAAAAATATTTCTTGGATGAATAACTTTAATGGGATAATCCCATCACAAGCTCAGGATCTACACAGGATCACAGAAACACTGCACCGTTTGTTTAGTTTCGATTAAGTATATACTTGAAAATGTTTGAACATTTAAAGACATTTTAAAGCCAAACAACAGTCCTGGAGATGATAAACTTACTAACATACAATCTTTTGTGAGTATCATGAAATAATTTTCAAGGCATTCATGGAAGTTCTCACTGAAGAAGTTATGATTGGTTACAAGAGTAATTTAGGATTTAAGCAGTATATTCTGCTAAAACCATCAAAGAAAGGCACCAAAATTACTGCACTCATAAGATGGCAAACAACCTAAAGATCTATATCGTGAAGAAAAATTATAGTTTCTGCTTAACGTGATAAATCTTATATTTTATTTAGGATGCCATGCTAATTGCTGTAAATTTGCTGGCCCTGATGATCTGGAAAAGAAAAGAAATGACAATAATTGCTCACATGGTAAGTGATGTATTATAATGGTGTAGGAGATAGTTCACTCAACCCTGTGAATTGCCAGGTCAAGCCAACCCAAAGAAATATATAGATATGTAAAAATTGGCATCTAAAGATGATTACAGACTATCTTGATCCAAGATAAGGTTAACAGACCAACCAATCTTTACAACTCTAAACTTTGTGAGTGAGAGAGTGAGAGTGAGAGAGAGAGAGAGAGAGAGAGAGAGAGAGAGGACATGATTAGGTTGATGCCAGTATGCATGTTTTATACTTGAATTACTCTAAAAATAGGTTAATTAATATAAGTCTATACATATTTCAATGAAAGATGTAATTTTATCTAACATCAATGTCTCATTTCTATTAGGTTTCACTAGTCCAGTTTAATTTCATTATATCATACGTTAAACTTTTTATAGAGATTATCTAAATTTCATTATTGATTTTGTATACTTTCAATTTTTTGAATAAAATATTTTCCAACACAGGTGGTTGAATCTGCAATACTGAATTTCTTTATGAATTTTACTCATATGTCCTCTTATCTGAGTGGTTTAACAGTCTCAGATATGCCTGCACCATATATTTCTGAATCTTCCTTGGTTTACACACACAACAGATATCTTTCACTATCAACCTATGACACTTTTTCACCTATTGAAGAAAAATAACTCCATATCATCTTTAACATTGGCTGATGCACTAATTCTATAACCTATATATGACTTTTAATGAACATCCTGGTGCATCAGATGTTCAATTTCCTGTCAATCTGCCAGAGACCCCATCACACCAGTTAGTCACTGTGCTCCAAGTAAGATATGCCAAGGTTTTTGTGTATTTTGTGACTATTACTTTAGTGTTTAGTATGTTAACCATTAGGTTTTTTGACTACAGCTTTCTTTACCAGAATTTAAACTTATTTTTCTTTAAAAAAAATAATTCTTTAATATAAATCAAGAAAGTTGCACAAGGCATCTAGTTTTCAACTCAGTTGTGATTGCATTAATCTTTTGGATACTAGCCTACCCAAGATCACTTCTGGTTCTAGGATGCAAATTTCATGTTTTAAAGAGATCAACATTAAAATCTTTCCTCATAATTTCATGTTAAATAATGAGCCATATATCAGCTAAATAACGACAAAGTTATTTTGACTAAATTCTTTGTAATTTTCAAAATTAATTGAAACAAAGGCAGTGTACTTCAACAGAAATATGGTAACAAAAATATTAAAGAGCATAGTGAATGAAGAGGGCTGAAAACAAACTCACAATATACATGCTATACCCCTCAGATAATATATAAAAATATCAACCTTTTAATATTCAGATTTTTTTGTCAAATGTATTGCTTATTTATTCACATTGTTTTGAATTAGTCATGCATCATCTCCTAGCTTCAAGATTTCAATGGTATGATTGTATATTTTTAGAATGACATTGTAGAGTAGGTTTGAGATCTAATTGGTTTTAACGTAAAACAGGTGGAATATTTAGCCAGATATGACTGGTTTAAATACCAAAGGGTTAAGAGAAATATATAATTCTTGAAAGTTAGCTGAAGCAGTATCAAACTGGCAAAATTTCATCTATTATAGCATATTTAGGCTGGAATTAAACTTCTGCAATAATTTATTGAGAATTCTCTTATAGGACTACAAGTATGATAATTTAAACCTTGTAAAAATATTAAAAATAATCTTTATGTAACCTTAAGTTCAGATTCCTTTACACTTGCTATTCTTTGTGGGTATTGAAATCATATTTATATGGAGATTAATTAAACCAAATAATAAAACAGAAAGTGCTGATTGGTCAAATATACAAGAAAAAAAAAATAAAGGAATAAATTTTTCCAGACAAAATGCTGATTGATCAAAAATGTCTTCTAAATTAAGAAAAAAGAAAACCAATTTAATTAAATCTTAGCCAAATAAACAATTATCGTCCTAATGAAGAGTAGTTAGATTTATGTACAGAAATATAAAATCATATATGGAGTTATATAGATTCATCATTATCTCCTTGCTTTAACACCTACTTCCCAGGTTTGCAAGGATCAGACAGAGTTTATTGAGGTAGATTTCTTGTAGCCAACACTCACCTGTTTCCAAGCAAAGTAATATTTCCCCATAACTGGACATGTTTTCACAGAAGATTAGAAACAAATAACACTTAGTTTGATGGTGACACCCATTTACAACTACCACATGTGACGTCAAAGATGAGGAAGCACAAAAACACACACACATGAAGGGTTTCTTTCAGCTTCTGATACCAAATCCACTCACAAGGCTTTAATTAACCTGATGTTGAAGTAGAAGATACATGCATACAGCGGGATTGAACCCAAAGCCATGTTGTCGGGAAGCGAATTTCTTAACCACAGAGCCATGCAGTGTAGAAATATATAATCATGTATGGAGTTATAGATTCATTATTTAAAAATTAGTAGGGAGAAAATTGAAACCCATACAACACAACACAAACACACCTACCACACTGGGCTAAAGATAAGCAATGTAATTAATGTTGTTTGAATTCTACATGTTTGATTGAAGTACTTTTGGCCAAAGGTTAGTTAAAATGTTTAGAAGTGGGTCTAGAGCATGAAATAAAGAGATAGAAAAGGTATGGAGAGATTAAGTTTAGAGAAGAACATGACAAAATAAGTGAAATTATGGGAAGAGAATCTAATAATGATTTCAATGCATATTCAGATTTTAAAAAAAACCATCGCCGTGGCAGTTAAAATATTCACTATGTAATGTGGTTTCAGATTCAATCCTTCAGTAGGTTTTCTACCATACTCTTGGATTGGCTAAAGCCTTATGAATGGAATTTGGGAGATTGAAACAATGTGAAGGTGGAGACCAATAAAACAGATACTCCAGCTTCAGATCTGCTAGTTTGCTGTCTCCTCTCTGACTTTTCTACTACTAATATAATGATCTCTGCTCTTTGGAATTGTGACCAACCCTTTAAGGCCCTTCACTCATTGTTCTCTGCTTATATCTTTTCATGCAGGTTTAAGAACAACATTAATGGCATCAATGATACTGATCTTGAAGGGCCCTTTCCTCCAGACCCAGCAAGTAAAAAGATTAGAAAATACAAAAATAAATTAAATATCAGTTTATAATTATTGATACTTATTTTATTGCACCTTAATGGATGATGAGATTTGATTCCTGAGCAATGGGGACCGTAAATTTGTATAGTAAAGCACATAGATCAGCAGTTTGCTGTTACAGCTGTTTCCTTGATTAGCTCTTGTAAACTTTGCCAAGAGCTATGAATAGGAGAATCTTTGGAATGAAGTTATCTCTAACCGATAAGAAATACACAGATTAATCATTACTGGAGAAAATGATTGCCCTGTTTAATTATGTATTATCTTCTTCATATGAGGAAACGTTCAACAACAACCATGGCTTATGTGTCATTTCTGAGAGAGAGAGAGAGAGAGAAAGTGGGGAGGAGGTGGAGGAGGGAGGGAGAAAAAGAGATTATACAATGCACTAAAGGCCTAGCGTTCATAGAATGTTGTCCATAAAAGTATGATTATTTGGAAAATGACAACATAAAAAGTGCTTTAAAATGCACGTGTTGTTTACTTCTATGTAGATGACACAAGTGCCACTTTTTAAAATGATAGGATGTTATTTGAAGATTTGGTTGCTATTTTTAAACAGTCTGAGCAACTGTGTAGAAGCTATCTAATTGTTTTATTTTAAAATTGATAGGGTTACATGCTACAAGACTTATTTTAATTTTAGTTATATAAAGAGAAACATGTAATAAAACAGATTATTTATTGAGAGCAAATACATGCAAAATATGTGAGCAATGAATTTGAAATAAACCCAATCTAATCAAAAGCTCTGTATTAACTCTTGTACCCAATCTTTCTTTCCCAGAATGCTAGCTCTATGGAATTCCTTCTCTGTTCATACCTTACCTTCAGTTGCTGACTTGCAACAGTTTAAGCAGAGCATTAATAGTATCAATGTCACTAGTTTCAGAGCACATGTGAAGTCTAAGAGTACTACTCCTTCCTCCAGATCCAGCAAGAAAAGTAATAATAATAATCCTTTCTGCTACAGACACATGGCCTGAACTTTTGGTGGGAGGGGGTTAGTTGATTACATTGACCCCAGTATTCAACTGGTACTTATTTTATTGATCCTGAAAAGATGAAAGCCAAAGTCAACCGTGGCAGAATCTGAACTCAGAAGGTAAAGAGACGAAATGCCGCTAAGAATTTTGCCCACTTCGCTAATGGTTCTGCCAGCTCATTGCCTTCATAATAATAATGGTTTCAGATTTAGGCATGAGGCCAGCCATTCCGGGGGAGGCATTTAGTCAATTACATCGATCCCAGTGTTAAACTGGTACTTATTTTATTGACCCCGGAAAGGCAAAATCGACCCTGGTGGAAATTGAACTCAGAACGCAGAGACAGACTAAATGCCACTAAGAATTTTGCCTGGCGTGCTAACGATTCTTGCCAGCTTGCAACCTTAATAATATTAATAATAAATAATGGGAAGTTGATTTAGAGCAGTGATTCTCACAGTGGAAGTCAAGATCCAATTTGAAGATCCTGAGGATTTTCTTATTGTTGTGAAACTATCATTATTCCATAAACAGTGATAAACAAGTCTCAGTTTAAAGTTTGGTCATCAATTGCTAATAGTCATAAATAAATATACAGATTTCCAGCACTTTTATAAATTTATGCATTACAGGATCATTAGATGAAATCCATTTTTTTTTTTCAAACAGTGTCACCTTTGGAAAGCTGGAATAGGTCATCACAAAGAAAAAAATTATGAGCCACAGATGTGTATTCACAAGCAAAAGACATGTTTTAACTGAAGCATTGATGACGAGGAGAAGGAAGTGAGTGAAACAAAAAGGCTAGATTTTATGGGAACAGAAACTATAAAGAAAAATTTATATATCAGAAGCCCCTGCAGCTTTTGAGGATGACTATTAGTGTAATAAATTGATGCATTTCAAAGGAAAATTAGTAATGTAGTTTTTGAGAATAATATCAGAAAGACTGTTTAGACAAGATAGTGCAATGTATTCCAATGTTTCCTATAACTGATGTAGGCTGAAGAGCAGAACAAATTGATGGTAGAAAATATTAATAATATTACAAAAATCTATTGATGAAAAACTGAAGCCTCACCAGATATATTTTGGAACAAATACCGATCTCTTGTCTGGTATACTGCTCTGAAATCTGGCTACAATAACTAGTCTAAACATAATACAGATTGATTATTGATCACACACATAAGTCTCTATAATGGGTCTCTTACTGCTATAGCTACAATCGATATTCTTTTTTTATGTAATAATTTAGGTTTGCCTGAGCTATTTTTTACCCATTCTAATTTTTATATCAGTTGCCTTACCTTCATTTCACACACTGCTAATCTTTTTATAAGCACGTTTTCTATAAAAAATTTTATATTGATAATCAGAATAACAAGTTAAAAAAAAAAAAAAAAAAAAGACTATCCTTTTATTATCTAAGCAATATTTTTCAGAGCTACTGTGATGGCTTACAAACTTTATTTTGAATAAAAAGGTATTCCTCGACACCATCAAACATCTATTTATCTCATCTTAACTCTACTCAATATTCATTATCTCTCCAGCAACATCACTTTCTCCCAATACTTTATATAACTATTGTCATATGAATAGTTATGCCAAGCCATTCATCAGAGAAGGGCAAAATTTGGTAGTGAGAATCTGGTTTTGTTTTTCCTTAATGCACTTGAAAGTCCAAACTTTCTAAATGTGGTGTTGACGGCCTACCTACTATTACTACCATCCTCACCAACTGTGCTTTACTTAGTATTCACCCTAATACCAACCCACTACTTTAGGTCTCAGTTCAGATTCTCTTAGATATCATTTCTTCCTCCTCTCTTTATCTTACATTCCCAATCCTTCTTAACATCATTCTCTGAAATTCCTTTTCTTTACAGGTTTTCTATCAGCTGGCAACCAGCTGTTGCTCAAAGATAGTGTAGTCCTAGATGCACTATGTCTGAATAAAAGATTAGATGATCACAGATGACATAGCAGAGCTAAGATGAAAAAGTTCATCCTAGATCTGCCGACCCAGGGCTAAACAACACAAACAAAGCCTACAATTTCATAGTGGTTCATATCAAGCTATACTGCATGTGTATCATTGAGAAACACTACATACATTGCTTGAAGGAACTTACCATCCATTACTAACTTACAGATGTCCCGTCACCGATGCAATGCAAGGTGTCTCAGGTCCTAAATTTTGGCTGAGTTTTTCCAAGTGAGTTTCTTCTAGCTTTGCAAATTGCTCAATGAAGTGGGTTGAAAGGAACAGTTTTGCACTATATCACCCATTTATATCAACAATACAAAATCAAAGCCCTCAAATGCTAAGCCTCACAATCAATGATTTTAATTACTTCTGAATGTTCAAGGAATATTCCCAGACATGTTTGATTTTATTAAGCCCTCATCAGCAAAGCATGGACTTGCTGAAGTAAATGAGATAATCACTATGGTTTCATGTATGGCAACACAGAAAAAAACAGAGTTGCTAACCAGCATGGCTTATTTTAGTCTACTTAGCTGAGCTCACTCCATTGTCAAGTGAATAACTAATTAGGAAGATCATTCAGCTGTAAAAATATTAACTGACTTTAATATCACAGTTTAATAATAAAAAAAAAACAAAAAAAAAAAAGAACAAAAAACACATAAGTTACTAACAAATTGCTTTATGTATTTATAAAATGCTGAGTAAACTTGCATAATTTATATAGTCCCACCCAACCAGTTCTGCTCAGAGAAATGGCTAATCTCATGGTATATCTTGAAACAAACAACTGAACAACAATACTACATTCTAGCACGAAGAGCATTTGCTGCTAACTCAAAGTAGAACTGGTTTGTATGCTTCATGAAATAAGATGTCTTTTAGCTAAACTGAGAAATACTCATTTAAGGTACAATGGTAGATTAATATTAATGTAACATTAGATAGAAAATTGCTATTTTAAACAAAGTTAAATCATTAATGGCTGCGCATTGTATGTAAGTAATGTGTTTGTATGTATTACACAAACAAACATATATATATATATATATATATATATATATATCTCTAGGGCAGGTAAAATTGCTGAGATCCATGGATGAGTTCTCTCCAGGAGTCTCTGTCCTTCATCATCGCTGCCATGTCCTGTGTCGCCCAGAGACCAGTGTCTGTCCTTAAGGCATCAATGCATGTCAACCTTGGTCTCTCTCTTCTTGTGTGTCCGTGTATGGGCTCCCACAGGAGCACTGAGTGCAATGTCAACTCTAAGTTCTTCATCCTCAGTGTATACTGATTAATGTTTGGAGCCACCCTCAGCATTCTCGTGTAGTACCCATCCACCATCTGAGTGAGTTTCTTGGTCAGTGTCCATATATAGTAATAATAAGAACTATTAGATGGAGTTCATAAATATTTTAATGCTTCGCTACGGTCATTTCTACAAGTCATATGTAAAAATTCGGTTTATCCTCGTAGATAGTATATTCCAAGCAAGGCTTGTAATATCCATGGATTTTCAGGGGACCGTAAGTTCAATATGCTCATTTCTTCAAGCTTGCATTGTCAGCCTTGCTTGGAATATACTATCTGTGGGGATAAACCAAATTATTTCATATGACTTGTATAAACAACTGGGTTCAATCCCACTTCTGGGTTCAATCCCACTGCGTGGCATCTTGGGCAAGTGTCTTCTACTATAGCCTCGGGCTGACCAAAGCCTTGT
>JAOPUL010000839.1:37563574-37581974 GCA_027564515.1 Octopus rubescens | reverse complement strand
ATACTACATATATATATATGCCTGCATGGAAAAACAGACGTTAAAGGATGATGATGATGATGATACATACATACATACATATATATATATACATACATACATATATACACATACATACATACATGTATATATGTAACTTCTTCAACACATAAATATACTTGAAAGCACACACACACACAAATTATTTCCAGATAAGCAGAAATGGCAACTTTTGGGGTAAAGAAAACTCTATATACAGTTGAGTGTGCATTAACATACTTAACCCTTTTGACACCAAACTGTCTGAGACCACTCCTGGTCCTATGATATAAACTTTTTTTTATTAAAAGTGATATAAATTAAACCTTCCTTCAACATTCCATGTTACTCCATGTTCCAATCGCCAGCTTAATAATGACTAAAATATTTTACTAAATTAATTGAAACAAATGCAAAGTGTTTCAACAGAATTATGGTATATATGGAATATATATTATGGAATATATGGTAACAAAATGTTTAATGCAATGAATTAAAATTTTAAAATCAACTGAAATTATACATGTAATGAGAAGTAATAAGCATTAATGAAAATTACTTTAAAAAACAGAAGGGAGGAAACTCTGAAATTTCAATTTACCAAAAAGTAAATGGAGATATGCTGTGGATAGGGAGACAGAATCTAATTTGGTAGCAATTCTGGATGTTTCCACCTTATTAAATCAATTCGGTAAAAAAATAGTCAACATATAGCTACCACACTACAGAAGGATTCAAGGTGCATATAGATTTGGTATGATAATTCAGTTATTTAAAATAATGACACTAGAAAATATCCCAAGAGTGTCATTGCAGGCAACCATATTTGATGTAGTCATATCATCCTTTAACGTCTGTTTTCCATGCCTGCATGGGTGTGTGTGTAGTAGTAAATTAAAAAGAATTTTTAATCAAATGAAACTATAGCTGTAAAGTCATTAGCACTAATGAATCTATCAATCTCTCTATCTTTATATATATTATATCATCTCAGTAAATTTAGCCTAAGTGGAAATTATTTATATTTGTGCTATCTTAAGTATACAAAATTATCAAAAGTAATACTGTTTAGAACTCCCAGATTACGGGAGCCAATATTTTGTTTCTACTATATAACTATTGTTTTAGTCTGCTGAAAGTATTTGAGTTTAGCACAAACAAAACATTCACCACTTTATGCAGCAAAGAGCTGTATTTTTAGTTCTTTTATAGCAATAGATAAAATATAGTTGTCACTTGACCAACTCAGTCCAATTTTTCACCAATACAAGAAACAGTGTCTTTGAAATGGGGACTACATATCTGAACTTCTGTTGACTTAGAATAACACGACAACATATAGCTGCATATTCATTGCTCTATCTCACCTCCATAAAGGACAATTGCATCAGACCTCTCCAGTGCCCTCTACCCACCTCTTGATATATACCAACATGCTCTCTTACCATCAATCATATTTTCTGCAATCCCATCATTCTACTTATGCTATTTTTTTTTCTATTCATTCCCCATACTAACAACCTATATGTAGCTATTACTAGTTCTCTTCCATTACTAACTCCTCTAACATCTCACTCCTATCACTATTTTCTTCTTCACATTCATACTCACTCTCTCTCTCTCACCCACTGTCTCAATTTTCAGAGAATGGAGATAGTAGAGTAGAGAAGACTTTTTAATTCTGCAAGGGACAAAGCAACCTCTCTAGTGCTGGTGCCATAAAAAAATGCAGCCAATACCCTCTGTAAGTGGTTGGTAAATAAACAGAGACAGTATAAGGTAGAAGGGTTTTATAGTTTTGTCAAGAACATAACTTCTCTTGTGGTGGCACAATGAAATGCATCCAGTACAACCTGTAAAATTGGTTATGTTAGGAAGAATGTTGAGCCTTAGGAACCATGTCAAAAACAGAACATGATTGAGACATGGTCTACTGACCAGTCTAGGATGGCAGTAACCTTAAAGAAGAACTGAGTAAGACCACATGGCATGTATATGCCAGTATGAAGAGAGACATAAAATGTTAAGGAATTAAGCTCCATAACAGCCAATGGGGAATACTGAACAATGTTGATGAAAATGTCACCTATACAAGCATATTTATTGCTAGATAGAAGAACCATTAGGTGCTTGAAGTATCATTGTTCGGGACAGTGTGCAATACTAGCTACTGGATATGATCTGTTAATTCTTTTGAATTCACAATCTGCTTAATCTCAAAGACAAGTAGTAACAATTCATCTCTAGTTTTGAAAAATACCAATTTCAGACATAAGCAAGGCCTCGAAGTTCATTGCCTACAAGATTAAAGGTAAAAGATTCAAATAGGAGATAAATAAGTTGATAAATCTGATAACTCACCAAAGCAATTTTAATGCAGCCTTATCTGCAAAAAAAAAAAAAAAAAACTATGATAGAAAGAAGGGGCAAGTGTATAAAGTATAAAAAGCAATAAATATGTTTCAAAGGCTCACAGTTTAGAGGCAAAATGCATCTTTTATAGTAACCATTAAGAATTTCTTTAAATCAATAACCTACATTAAAAAAAAAAGGCAACCTGTGAAGATTTTAAATATATTTTATCACATATTTCATTGTTGTTTAAAGTAAATATCATGATTGTGTTCTAATAAATAAACTAATGGAAATTTTGGTTAAACAGTCTGTAAATAAATGGATATTAGCTCTTTAGTAAAGTGAGTTAGATATTTGTTGTTTTAAAATACAGTTTACCATTTTCCTTCTGGGTTTATGGAAAACAACAGGTCACATGAGAATACATATAGGCTCTGGACTGTTCATCATCATGATCAACAGTCTACTTTTTCTATCTACTTCTGGTATCTTTCTATCATAGCTAAAATGGGATTCATTTGTCTATTTTATTTTCTCTTAATTTGTCTTCATCTATTTTCTTGTAGACAATATTTAGATAATCAGAATGCAAATGAATGGCCATAATGCCAACGAAAATCCTTACATATTGGTTTATTTCTTTGTTGTCACTAAAACTTATGACTTACAACAAGCATGGTAAACTATAGTAAGTTTATGCAACTATAGTAAGTACTAATCAAGTAAAGTACTATTGTAAACTATTAGTCACTTGCTGTATTACATCATACAACATATATACATCTATACATTGTAAAACCAGTTTAGTAAATTTTCCTTCTAGGGATGGTCTTATATATAAACTGTAGTTGCATGTAGGGTTGTGGAATTGGCACACAAAACCATGGCCTTCAACTCATCAATTTATGGTGTCATTGAATCCTCTATTTGTAATTAGACTAATCATATATTTCTTATATTGATTAAAAACACAAAACATACATAGCCAATATGAATCATCAGACAATGTTTTAGCATCACTAACCTGTTTAGGTTAAATGAATATAACTGTAGTTATTAAAAAAACATAAATATTATAAGAAAATACTTACAAAATTATATTAAAAAAAGCTATTTTTTTCAAGTGAAAGGATAAAAAAAGAGATATAAAAATACTATAAAAAAAATGAAGAACATCTTTGTTTACCAGTTCAAAAATCTAAAGATGGAACACCTAAAGTAACTTAATAAAAGTCAAACTCAATTAGATACATAACCCTTCCTTTACAAGATTAAAACATTGATTGATTGATGACATTTAACTGAGATTACATGGAAAGATATAAAAATTATATGGTAAAAGATTGAAAAAGTTATCCATAAATTTATGAAAGAAACGTATCTATAAAATAGGGGTTAAACCAAAACTCCAAATCCAAGCTTTACTAATAGCTTGTTCTAAGAATCAGATTTGCTTCTATTAGATCCTCCTTGATAGAAACCGTTAAATTTGATTTGACTATTTTCAGTGTAGAAACAGTCAACACATATATTACAATTTATATTTAGTCCAGAGTCAGTGTATTTATTTTTTTGTTTATCAACTACCATCAGTCAGCCTGTTACATAGAGCCCAACCTTTATCAATCACAGAGTTGGAGTAACAATCCTCTGTCACTTCCTTAATTTGTGTGACTTAAAATTTAGAATGTCTAGTCAGAATATGAATTTTCAGTCAAATATTAGTCCCAAGTAAGGATGGAAATTTATTACTAAGTTAATTTATGACACTAAAATATCTTTAGTTGACAATACTATACACAGTATGTTCTTATTTAGGAAAATCTGAAACAAATATGGATATAGATTACACAAAGTTGAAGTTTTTACTTTATCAAGTGCATGCCTCTCTTTCCCCAACATGCAGAAAAATCATCACAATTCAGAGATCTTTTGAGCTTATTTCCTAAAACTTATGACATAATGTTTATATTTTTAGACCAAATAAGGTATATTCCAAAATAGAAGTCAATTTAAATCAAGATGACATCTACTGGTAGATTGTAGTAGCAGCAGCATACAAAGGTATTTATAGCAGCAACAGCAAGTAGTAATTTTAGCATCTATTGTTTGTTGAATACAATATTATATACATAAAATTATTACATTCCCCTCCCCACAACCAAAATATAAAACAACATAGTACATTATTATTGCCAGATCAATATCTTTTAATAGGTAAAATGAGTAGAGCGATGGGGGTATAAAGTCCACAAGGAGTTCATTAGTAATGTTTGATTGGGTGTATGTGTAGGTGCTTTATCAGGAGCCAGGATAGATAAGTCAATGTGATTTTTAGGAATATTGGTATTTTAGTTGGAGCACACTTATACCTGATGGGGCTTATTCCCTAACTGCTATGGTATGTTTTTAAACACTGAAAAAACAAATGTCAGCATTTGGGGGATTTGATTCCAATAGTTCAACTTCTTTGACTAAAGGGTCTTCCCTTAGAGATGTCCCTCCTTAACAGACCTGAGGAAAGCCAGGTTGGCATACTCATTGCAGTAGCTATTTTGGAGAAAAAGTGAAGAGATGTTCAAATAGTGTTGAGTTTGAAGGGTTGCATCAAATATAAGGCATCAGGTAGAATAGATTTCTATGTGGTGGTGGTGGTAGGAGCATAGATAGATTTTAGATTCATGGTTTTCCAGACGGTAACAACATAACACTCGTTCATATTGCCCACTTCCTAAAGGATGTTATGAAGTCAATACAAATAGATATACTCGGAAGTTTATATTTACTGTTATTCAGGGTCATATTCATAATCATTTAGCATCCATTTTCCATGCTGGCATGGGTTAGATGATTTGACTGGAGACTGGCAACCTGGAGAGCTGCATCAGACTCCAGTCCATTTTGGCTTGGTTTCTATGGCTGGGTGCCCTTCCTAACACCAAACACTCCAGAGAGTGTACCAGGTGCTTTTAATGTGTCGCCGACAAAGGTGTCTTTAATGTCAATTTCAAAACAACTTTTAATTTAGATATATTTTTCTTTATGCTCCTCTTTGATCAAACCAGTTATGGTGACATTATCTTAAATAGGCATACATATCTACCAACTCATTTTGAGGGGAAATGGAATTTGAAAAAAGTCTCTCATAAAGTCATTAGTTCCTTTAAATGTACCCCCCCCCCAAAAAAGGAATAGCAAATACTTAAAAAGGTGTATGATGGTTCAGGGACTGTTGGAACTATATCAAGTTTTTCAGATTGTATCCCACATTTCATGCATGCTAATTTTAGTAAATTAAATTGAAGAGAGAATAATCCAAAATGAAAGTCAATTTAAATAAGGCTTTAATTTCTACTGATATCTGCTGTTAGACTGAAAAATGCTAGTTTACAAGGATATCTATAGCAGCAGTAGCAAATAGTAAATACAGCACCTCACAAAGATTCAACCATTTCTATTGTTATATTACAGATTTATTTACATAAAATTATGACAACTCTATCCTATCTCCAGCTCAAGAGAACTATACAAACGAGTATTTAGTTCTACAATAAAAGTTTTGTCTTAAAGACATTGATATGAAATTTAGAATGTTGCCTTTCTTTAGAAACCTATACAAGCAGCCTCATCTCTAGCCTGTAATGCTTATTTAGTCATGCTGAGATATGGCCAAGTGTCCCATTTATTTGCCTCAGGGTATATTGTTGTTGGAGATCAAAACGATGAACTGAAATATCACTTATTCTTTCCACAGAGCACCAGAAATATTAGAGTAAACTGATAGCTAGATAAAACTCAGATTATATCACTTGTGCTCTCAGAAAAAGTATGAGCATTGCAACATAACATTTTAACTCCATGAAAAATTGAAAACTCTTGGTCGCTGAAAAATAACAGCTAACTAAATAATCTTGCATGATATACTTTTTTACAACAGTAAGAAACTATTATTTAATACAAAGATTACTTAATATTTTCTATTTTGCTCACTTAGTTTCAGTGAATTTATTTTTTGTTAGGAACTTTTTTTCCTTTTGTATGAAAATATAGGTAGCCAGCCACTGAAGACAAAATTGTGTCACATATTATTGAAAAGAAATCAGCTCAAAAATAATAAAAGCAAATGAAATTTTAGTATTTAATAATAATACTGTATGGTGGATTTATATATATAAAAAAAAAAATAATGCATGAAAATGTTCAGGAGTTAGCTGTATCAAAAATATGATATAAAATTTCTCATGGTGAGATATTTTTGTTAAAGTAATTTAACATGCTATATAGAACACCTATATGGACATTTACAAACATTCTGATATTATACAGTTTCATTTTCATATACACAATTATAAAAAAAAAAAAAATGCAATCAGGGTAGAAGCTGTGTGATTTGAGAAACTATTATTGGACCTAGAAGGTTCTCTGAGCCAATCTTTCTTTTATGTCGGTAGTACCTTGATTACCAAAATGGAACATTACAAATAATGATATTTTTACTTTGGCATATAAATAATATATGACACTGTCTGTTGGTACAATTTGCCAAATTAACAGGAAAGAGGGAGAGGGAGGGGTGAGAGAGTTAATTGCTGATTTATTAAAACAGGCATGGGCTGAATGGATCTTCATTGTTGCTTCTTTCTGTCAGTTAGCTTTTGCAAAATCCTCAAGACCAACTATTTCATTTCAATTTTTACCTACTTTCAATTAACCTACAGCCAGTGTCATATTTACATTAGATCTCCAAGCAACCTATCAATTTTCTCACCATCTTATACCTAACATATCACCAACAAATGTTAATTCACTTCAAATTCTTTCACATATCAACTAAGTCATGCTCCCCTCAGTTATATTTAGCTACTGTCAATATTTCACACTTGCACGCATATAGCAGTATCATATATTTTTATCTGTTGAATAGATCCTGCCTTTTATGCAAGAAACAGAAGCCATTGTTAATTTTAAAAGGCAGCAATTCCTTAATCTACTTCTAATCACTTTACACTGCAGATACTTAGCTACTAATAGCTCTGTCTCCTGTACTGATTACGTTGTCAAAGTAACAATGTAAATACTAATGAAGCCATTCAAATGGTTATAGAAAATAAAAAAAAGACACTAACTTCAATTGTATATATGTGTACACACATACATAATGATTCAAATAGCATAACTAAAACAATTTGCTTTATTTAAAAATCATAAATAGCAATTTTAGCTTCTAAAACATTTTCATCAATGAAGTTACATCTAAAAACTCAAAGAGCTAGAGATGATTTTCAAAATTGCATATATCAGAGTCTGATTAAAAATATAAAAGACAACTTCGATAGCTCAGTTCAAATTTTGGTCTCTGTTCTTAGCTGAGAGTGTCTTAGAATTCATCATCATCATCACTGTTTTACCATCCATGTTTGCATGGATTAGATAGAATTCACTGAGGCATATTTTCTACACCTAGGTGCCCATCCTGTTGCCAACCCTCACCTACATTCTAGCAGCCACAACTGGACCTCTTTTCATAGAAGATTGGAAACAAATGATACTGCTTGTACGACAGTGATGCTCATCTACAATAATCATGAGATGTCAAAACAAAGAGGCACAAACATAAACACATTTGGTAGTGTGTGTAAACACACACACACACAACAGGCTTCATTCAGTTTCCATCTACCAAATCTACTCACAAGGCTTTGGTTGGCTTGGAGCTATAGTAGGAGACTTTTGCCCAAGATGCCATGCAGTAGGAATGAACCTGAAACCACATACTTGGGAAGCAAACTTCTCAACCACACACCCATGCCTTCATCTTATAGGTATTTAATCCCTGTTTTGATTCTTGTTTTGCATGCTCATGATTTAATATGTATCTAATAATTATGAGACAAATGAACTGTGCATACTCAATATATTAGCTATTCACATAAAACAATATTACACTTATGCATAAATAATGTGTTGCGTTGCTGAGACAGTAATATACCAGAGCTCAAGGCTATAGCAGAAGACACTTGTCCAAGGTGCCATGCAGTGGAACTGAACCTGAACTCAGATGGTTGGGAAGCGAATGTCTTAACCCCACAGCCATGCTATGAAGTGATGATAATAAGGCCCCATTTAAAAATTCATCTATATCCTGACTTCAAATATAAGAGATATGACATATTTATAATTTTAGTAACAATTTTTTTATGCTAGATAAGCTTTTGAAACACCATATCACTATTATTTCAAGCTTGAGTCACTCTACCTTCTGAGATGAGATATCTCTTTCTTTCTGGATATGTCTTTTTTGTTATTATGAAAATATTTGGTGGCGGTGCTTTTCTACAGCAGGTAGAAATTCGCCACCACAAAGATGAAATCAATGATTACAGATAAAGAACACATCACATATCCTTTTTTTTTTCTACGAAGATGAAAGACAAGAAACAACAACAACAACAATAATAATAATAACAATAATAATAACAACAACAACAGCTGTTATAGTCACTATAGATGCTTGAGAAGAGAATATCACAGACTTCACTGATTAAAAATGGTAAGAACCTCTAAAAAAGACTGAAGAATATCTTGTTGCTATGGCATCTTCTAGGTATTCAGGCACATTTTTCAAGTAGTAGTTATATATCCATTACCTGTCTTGTTTAATTATGTTTACCTTTAGATATATCTGATAATAGTTGATGTTTTCAATGCCAACTGGTAATAAATGGTCCAGTAAATTGTAGATAGTAAATTGCACAGAAGGAAAAAAAAGTTAGGTACTTTAAAATAAATTAAACTACATAAAAAAAATAGATAAAAATACATATGACTTAGCAGTGGATACTTAAAGAATATTTGTAGAAAAAATATAAACAAAGAAGGAGAGTAGATAACATAAGACTTGTAGTTATTTCACACAACAAAACCTAATCTTTGTTACTTCATAAAAACAAAACATAGGTGTGGCTGTGTGGTAAGAAGTTTGCTTTCCAACCACATAGTTCCAGGTTCAGTCCCACTTGGGCAAGTATTTTCTATTACAGCCTCGGGTTAATCAAAGCCTTGTGAGTGGATTTGGTAGATGGAAACTGAAGAAACCTGTTGTGTGTGTGTGTGTATCTCATCACTACTTGACAACTGGTGATGTGTTTTACGTATCCATAACTTAGCAGTTCAGCAAAAGATACCAATAGAATAAGTACCAGGCTTTAAAGAAAAAAAGTATTGGAGTTGGCCACAATCTAATGATTGAAACAAGTAAAAGATATCGCATAACAGGCTTTGGACTGCAGATTAGGAAAACTGACTGAATGCAGAGCTAAACAAAGAACAGCTAAGCCACAATAGAAAATCAAAGCTGCTAACATCTAGGTAGGATCCTATACCTGGTTGAATCCACACAACATTTGAACTTAGCACAGCAGTCTAACCAATATAGTCACGTCTGTATTGCTTGGTGCTCTAACAGATGCAAGTTGTTCCTACCTTATGATACCAATTTTCATCAAAATAGAGAAATGACCATAATGGAAAGTTAAGTCGTCTGACCACAGACAATGCAGTGAAAATGTCAGGATATGAATTGAAATCATTTGACTGAATGTCTGGTTACTGGACCCTCTCAACTCAACCAAATTACTTTGCATACATGTAAAATATTAGAAATGAAGTGAACTGAAGTGAACTAGCTAAAGTGAACTGAAACAATTCCATTTAATTTTATACAAAAACACCAATAATTTCATTGTTTCTGCCTTTAAATGATTCTGTAAAATAGCTGGAATTCTCCATTCCCAATGCCTGATTAAAAGAAAACCAAAAGGAATAATAATTAAAAAAAAAGTAGTATGGTATGGGCATAGCTATGTGGTCACAAAATTCACTTCACAACCAAATGGTTCTACATTTGATTCCATGGCACTACGGCATCTTCTGCCAGAACATTGGCTGACCAATACCTTATTAGTGTATTTTGGTAGTCAGGAACTATGAAAAAGGGTGTCATACATGTGTGTGTGTGTGCGCGCATAACTATGTTTATTCGTGTTTATGTAAATACTAGTGCTGTTGCAAAAAGCTTAACTCAGTGAATCAACCAATACAGAGCAACAAAATAAGTATCAAACTAAAAGTAATAAGTACCAGTATTGTTGCGATAGACTATACCTTTGAAGGTGGCAACACCCTAACATGGACAGAGTCCAATGACAGAAACTACTAGAAGCAAAAATGAAAAAAAATGAAAAATTGCTGAATATCTTTAACTGCTTCCAATAGTAAATCAACATTTGCAATCTGTTTAAGTGAACTAATTAATCATAAGATAAATTATTAAATCATATTATTTTTCTTTTTAAATATTTGGTTCTAAATCAAACTCTTTGCAGATCAAAAGGGTACTGAAAATGATTTTAATTTAACTTTCTAGGAATAGGCCTTGAGTTTAATAAATTAAACAGAAATTAATAATGTATAAATTATAATTTATGAACGATTCTCACAGATTCTTCAAAATTTAATTTAACTGTCAGGCTTATGATTAAATAAAAACAAAAAGAATCATAAATTCTTCATCGTTGTACAATATTATTAAACTTTATGAAATTCTTTGCAGTCGTTTGGCTCTGTACCATGAACAACAAACAGATTTACTGCTAACACAAACCCATTTTAAAAAAGTACTATGTAACCTGAAGATAATAAATTTGATAAATTATGCAACTATTATAGATTTATCCAAATAATATATCGTTTAAGAATTCACTATAAAACTATAATTGTGTTAGAAAATGTTGTTGCTGCTGCCATGTATAGAAAGTTAATGAGATAAGGCAATTATTAAAAAATGTTTTGGTGATATCTGCTCAAACCAAGTTGCAAATTAAGATTAAATTCCTGATTGGAACCATTCCATGTAGACTAAAAATAAGTCAACTTCATACTTATAAAAGAATGAATAAAAAATAAATACAATTTAAGCATTCTAGTGATTGGTGGTGGTAATGGTGAAGAGATTAAATATGCTGAGTGAGTAATTAAAAACAGGAAAATGAATATTTAGAGTTTACAATTTGATCTTGAAGACTTAAGCATGGAAATGTAAAACTAAAAGTTCTTTTCACTGAATAGAAAAGGGAGGTTGGAAATAGATGCAATGTGTTCAGTGCAAGGATAAGATACTCAAATGGTGCAGTAGGATCTCAGGTAGGCTAAGAGAGAAATATTATTTACAAATCTAATAATAATAATTCGTGGAAAGAGACCCTGAGAGACCTTTGACAACAGGTTGTTGTCTGCTCTCGTGGAATTAACTGGTGCAAGTAAGAACGAGAGCTCTGAGAAGTAAAATCTAATAATAATAATGTGCAGAAGTAGTTAACTACAAAAACTGACAAAATGAAGCCCAAGAATTGTACAGGTAACTTCCTAAATAAAGTTAATAGTATTAGAGAGGAGATTTAATTAGACCCAGAAATAGTTGCAGTAAAAACAGTAACTACAGCAAGGAAGAGCTAGAAGTTCAGGGATCTGTTATCCCTATTGTCAACCAAGAGATTCTTATATAAGTATGATGTTGCATGGTAACAAGACACTGAAAATGGGTAAGGAAGATGTATGGAGGGTGGAACCAAATGATGTATGGACAATTCACAATCCAATGGATATGCAATATCCAATGGAGAACTCAGGTGAGAAAATGGTTGAGCATTAAAGTATCACATGTTCTAAGTGGAAGACAACCATAAAAGATAAATGGTGCAATGCACTCAAATCTCAGAACACTGAGCCACACAGAAAGATAGTAAAAGCCAAAACAGATGCTTATATGACCAAAAGGTTAGAAACTGCCATAAACTACTTGGATTTACTGCTTCATGTTTAAATCAAAATACCAACAAATTGTGTTACTATGTTGGGGATTAACATGAAATTTCATTAAACACAAACTGTTTGATATTGTTATGGTGTCAATTTTGTGTTCCCAGAATCAACTGTTTATTCAGTTTTTGTTGTCCCTATTTCTATAACCAACTCATATAGGTAAAATAACTTAGAAATACTTATGACTGATCAAAGTATTTGAAGAAAGCAAGAAAATGGAATAAATTCACACACACACCAGTGATTTACTAATATAATAATTATGCAGAATTTGTCACTTACTTAGCAGATAATTTAGAATTAAATGTTAGAAATATTGATTTTTAGAAATAAATTTACAGGTAAATAGCTTTTTTTCTTTTTTTTAGTCAAGAGAGAAGGTAATGTTCATGACCCATCACAGGGCTTCCAAGACCGGTAGGCAGAGAAACAACCGAATAGTGGCTTTCATACGGTTATCACTGTATTGACCAGATTATTAGATGTTATACACTGCTGGTTACAATGCACTTTTTCGCATTGTTGTAACTTTCAAATGATACCACTCTGCTGGCTAGGCGAGCAGGCCAACATTCCCCCTGAATGGAATGCCAGTCCATTGCAGGGTTACCTACACTGGAGTCTGGTGCAGCTCCCCAGCTTGCCAGTTTCCAGTCAAACCCATGCCAGCATGGAAAATAGACGTTATATGATGATGATGAACTGGGGCAAGATGAAATGAAGTTGTTTTGCTCAGAAACACAACGCATCACCAGTCTGGGATTCAAAACCACAATCTTGCAATCCTGAGTTCAACATCCTAACTAGTCTATGTGCCTTTACCAACCATATAGTTGTACTGGAGCAAAATGAACATATCTTTACATTTCACTGACTTTACCTGTTTTAAGCAAAATCTCTGTAATAGATTATGAAAAAATAGTGAATAAAATATAGATGACAAGGATAGGATTTGCTCGTAACATATTGTCTTCAGACGTTTCTTTCTGTCAGAAAGTGAGAACATCACTAGTCAGAGGTGAAAACTATCTCAATTAACTGCACAAATATATAGATGAAAGACGTTTGTCATTGTTTCTAATATTGTTTTAGAGAATTGCTGAGCATCATTGATAACTTAAAAATATTAATGGTCATTGTTAGTCGGGTTATGCTTGGTTTACAGGTTATGCTTGGTTTACATCCATATTCCAATTGCCAAGAGCCAGGTTTATGGTTGAATCTATTCAAATTTGGTGTCTGCAATTTTTACTTCTCATATGATCCTGACAGACATTAAGGTTATAATGTATCTTCAATTTATTCAAAGTGATCACTGTATAATCACTTCTCTACTTGGCACAACACACTCTTCTAAAATTCATGAAGTCTGCAAGTAGTCCATCTCACACACGATAATTTAAAATGAAAGGTAGCTGCAACTGCCCCAGGGAGACTGACTGACCGGAGTTATGAATGATCCCTTGCAACTAAGGCAAGCACCTGGGAAGTGGTCTGCCATATCTTTGGAAATATCCTAGCTTAGTAGCTTTTGGTTATCCTGTAGAAAAACCCTTGCACTGCCACTCAATCAAAGAAACTGTATTAACTGTACTTGAAGATATAATGTTAGATTGTCACTTTGGCTTGATGTACATACTTGTGTGTGGTGTTTACATTATATTCCTATTTTGCATAGGCATAGCAATATTTATAACCTGGTGTTATACATACACTTCAGAATAAAGCATTAGTTGAGTACAGAGCCTAATATGAAATTAAATGTCAAGAGACAAGGAACTTATGTAATGAATTTCATTAGCTTACAGCTGTTTCTGCTATAAGATGCAGTATACACAGAGCTGAGTGCAGTGCATCTTATAGCAGAAACAGCTGTTAGCTAGAGAAGTTCATTACATAAGTTCTTTGTCCCTTGACATTTATTTAATTTCATGTTTGTTTGTGTGTGTGTGTGTGTGTGTGTGTGTGTGTGTGTGTGTGTGTGTGTAGGAGCAGGTGTGGCTGTGTGGTTAAGAAGCTTGCTTTCCAATCATGTGGTCTCAGGTTCAGTTCCACTGCATGGTACTGTGGGCAAGTGTCTTAGTGGGTTTTGTAGATGGAAACTGAAAAAAGCCTGTCATAAATATATATATGTATGTGTGTGTGTGTTTGTACTCTTGTCTTGACATCACATGATGCTTGTAAAATGTGTAGAGCCATAGAAGCGATTTCATTTGTTTCCAGTCTTTTGTGAAAAACGTGTCTAGCCATGGGAAATATTATTTTGTTTGGAAATAAGTGAGGGTTGGTAACATCCAGTTGTAGAAAATCTGCTTCAACAAACTCTGTCATTGAAAAGTGGCTGTTAAGTGATGATGACATAATGGATACACACATATTGTGTGTGTGTGTGTGCTGTTAAAGTGATTAAAGCTTTGTTAATGATATTGTTGCTGGGAATGACTGGTGCTTACAAATTGTTTATGATTTGAGCAGATAGCATGAGTTTTTTTTTTTTCTGAGACAAAATCAGTAAATAATTAGCAGTTTATTATTTTAAATGAGAACATTACATTCCCATTTAGATAAAACAGTTGGTATTTATATATAACAGCCTAGTCACTTAAAAATGAAATAGATGATCAGTTTTTAATTGTTACATGACAAAACCGAAATGAAAGAAAGAAAATCGGATAAAATAAAATATTTTAAATGAAAGGCTTGGTAGACAAACTTGTAAGGAATGTCCACCTACACAACACAGTAAAACAACATGAAAAGGACTGACCTAATTTGTGAAAAAAAAAAAAAAACATTTTTAAATGTGAAAGGTTTCTATCAGTAAAGATGAAAGCAGGATTAAACCTAGAGATCAAATTTCCAGGTAGCTTAAAACTAATTTCTTGCAAGCAGTTTAAATTAATTGGAATTAATGGAGCATTCTAACTGTTTAACTTGAAAGGAATTGAAAATATATCGGCACAAATGAATAAAAAGTAAATCACTACACAGTTCACATAAATGAACAGCTCTTAAATTTTCCCATATCTGGAAGCTCTTGTGCTTCTCATAAACTTTGCTTTATAGCTCTCCGAATACTAGCATCGACAACTCAGAGCTGCAGTTTGATTCAGTTTCAAAAGAAAATTAAAGGTATTAAACATCCTGCATTAAATTACTGTTTTCATCAATTAAAAAGCAAAAGGTCTCATGTTCTAATATGTTACATGGATCTTTAATTTGGTGAGAAACAATTATATGCAAAACATTCAAAGCCGATACCCTACTCCCTCTCCACACATTGTTAATAGTCTTAAACTAGCAGCTTCAAATACATTGTTTTTAAGTACATAGTACAAAAGATATTGGCCAAAATTGGTATGGATGGGGTGGTGGAGAGGTGTGTGGAAAAAAAAAAAAAACCCAAGAAATTTTCAAAACTTTTTTTTTTTCACAATAAGCTTCCCTCCATCATTTCCAATGGCATGGTGGAAAAAAATTGGAAAAACCTCCATCAAAACAGAGAAAATCCAACTTATGTGGCCGTTCTGATCCGAAACTCCGTTGTTTACAGTCATTTGCAATAGTCCATTAAACTTTTATTGAAATGATATCATGTCCCAAAATTTCAGGGTTTATTTAATTCTGTATCTACTACAAATGTGGCTTGTACTTTTGGAGTACCTGTGGCTTGTACTTTTGGAGTTAGCTAGGTCTGAAATCGACTGTTTGTTACAAGCAGCAAAAAAGCTTCATTTTCAAGAACCCGAAAAAAAAAAAGCCAACTACTATCCCATGGACACTTCATTTGTGTAATTTGAAGATGATTATCACCTCAGTTTCAAAGATATGACATCACAAATATGGCTAATTATTTATTTAGGCTTAATTAGGTAAAATTTTGATCAATTCACTGACCATTCAAATTGTCATATTTTCTAAAATATTCATCCAAATCTCACAAATGTGGTATGAAAATATTTCTTTTTGAATGCTTTCCAAGAAAAAGTACAGAAATTAGATTTAAATATTTTCAAAAATTCATAGATACTTAATTTAAGCAAAGTTGACTGACTAAAAGACAACATACTACTAATTCCTTTAAAGGTCATATTATTAACCCTTTTGATAACAACCTATGTAAAACTGTCCTTCATTCTAGGATACAAACTTCCTGTTTAAAAGTGATCTAAATCAAGGCTTTCCATCAAAATGTCATGTTAATTTATGTTTCAAATATAGGTTTTTATCCTTTTCAAAATTAATTGGAACAAAGTGTATTTCAACAGAAATATGGTCACAAAAGGGTTAAATTCCTTTAAATGTTTATAACTATTCACAATCTTTTACATCATCCACAAAAATGAATTTTAATTGCAAGTCTAATGTGGTATGAACTGTCTTGTTCCTGAATCATGCAACAATCATACAATCCCTGAACTAGTGAATACAAAACAAGGATTATTTTGTTATAAATCTGAAAGATTTCTAAAGAGCAGATGTATTTTTCACAAGTCAAACTGACAGCACTTTTTATATCACTGATTCAATACAGCTGCTGCTAAAACTTAAACAACCAAATAAAGAAACTATATAAAAAAATAGTTTTTCATTACAAAGGATGCTCTGCTAGAGTGAATATGACAAAACAATAAAAAAGGACAAAATAAAGACAATTAGAAAAACACACCACTTAAAAGCAGTGCTACTCAAACCTTTACTTTAGTACACAAAATATCACATCTATTGTACAATCAGAATCACCCACCCCCCATTCTTGTACAATGTCTATCTGAGAGGGTGCCAATTGCATTCAGCAAACTCATCTAATCTAGACAAGGATAGATAGATAGATAGATAGAAAGATAGGTAGATGCTAAATCTGAATTAATGATCATTTTTTCATCTTTCCTTTATGAAATGTTGACTGAATCAATCATCAATGACAGTGTCCTTTAATAGAGCAGGTTTTGTGTGGATACTGGGACACATTGAAAGGTTTTGTAAATTGACATTTTCATGTATTTTTAATTATGGTGCATTTGTAAAGAGATACACCATTATTATTAAACAGGATTGGTATCTATATTCTAACTATTCCATATCCCTGACTGTAGTATAACAATAAACATTACAAAATACAATACAGCAACTGTTGAGTGATATGAGTACCTTAACATAGTAACAGTAACTATCTGAAAAATGTTAATTATTCAGTGTGTGTGTGTGTGCTGCATATTAACATGAAACGTTGGACCATTTTTTTAAAACACATAATGTATGACATTATGGTGGCACCTCAAATGCTGAGAACATAGAACACAATCAACTGAAGGACAAAATAACATGAGAATATATCAGCAGAAAATAAGAAATTTAAGCAAAAGAACAATTAAGAACAGTAAGTAGCTAATTCATTTGATGTACCTATACTTGGTTGTTCAACCTGCTGGAAATAGCAGTCAAATCTCCATAAGATATTACCGGAGAAACAAAAAGGATGCATTAATGAAGTCCTTGATACTTAAAAAAAAGGAAAGGGTGGTCATGGATAGACTGTCTGATCATAGGATTCCTAAATCAGGGCTAACTAGGAGTTAAACAATAGGAAAGCAAATATAATGATAGACCCGCTGATGGCATTTGAACCATGCACTTCAGTTGATGTAACAATAATTCTGACCAATTATATATCACAGTTGGATATATATATATATATATATATACACACACACACACACATACATACATACACACACATCATTATTCTTTTAATGTCCACTTTCCATGCTTGCATAGATCAGATGCCTTTCTTGTTGCCAACCCTCACCTGTTTCCATGCAAGATAACATTTTCCCATGTCTAAACATGTTTTTTGCATATATGTGTATATGTGTGTGTGTATATATATATATATATATATTAATAATTTATATAAAGAAACACAGAATGAACGAATTACACACACTGCGCGTTGCCACAGCCTCCCCAGTTAATGTCCAAAAAATCATAATTTCACACCATTAACGTTAATATTGTTCAATTTTGGTGGTGTCAGTGGAGTAAGATAATGACCACTGGGCTGTAGCAATGCACAAGGGACAGACAAAAAACAAACGAACAAACAGAAATGACAATACAAAAAATAGGCGAGAGAGCCTTACGGCAC
>JAOPUL010000839.1:37538421-37563474 GCA_027564515.1 Octopus rubescens | reverse complement strand
TATATACACACATGACAAGCTTCTTCCAGTTTCTACCTACCAAATCTATTCACAAAGCTTTGGTTGGTTAGAAGCTCAAGGTGTCATGCAGTGGGACTGAACCTGTAACCATGTGGTTAGGAAGTAAGCTTCTTAACTACACAGCCATCATCATCATCATCCTTTAACATCCGTTTTCCATGCAAGCATGGGTTGGACCATATATATATATATATATATATATATATATAGAATTGAACTCAGAGCATAGCGAGTGGGAACAAATACTACAAAGCACTCTTTCTATGCCAACAATTCTGCCAATTCACCACTTTCACACATAATAAATATATATATGTCTGTGTGTAAATAAATTCATAAATAGTTGACATCTAACAGAAGCTTGGGATTAATGAGTGCATAAAATACATTTACGCTATATTGTTACTACAACACTATTATTTACTACGTTCGTTTGGTGCTCACCTTAGTTCACAACTGCTTATGCATAACCCTGTTTACTAATGAAGAAACATGAGATACTCATTTGGTGCATAATCAATTGATATACCTTATATCAAATAACCTACTGTTCATATATATGAATCCCAATGTAAGAACACACACACACACACACACACACACACACACACACACACTAGTTGTTGTTATCAGTTTAAAAGCTTTCTTCAATGAAACATCACACTGCATATCAGAGAATAAATGAAGGAAAAAAAAATTAAATAAATGAAAGAATAATTCTAACATAAATTGCACTATATAAGAGAAAGTACTATCAAAATTCTATTTCTAGAGCAATACAGTCCCACTCATTGACACGGACTTGGTATTCTTAACCTTTTAAAATTCATTAGAAATTCCACAATACATTATTTCACTACACATATCTTTCTTATCTACCTTACTCTATAATAAAATACAAAGTCACAGAAGTTTTGATTTAATATTAACTTATTTTTTAAAATTTATTTTTACAAATTACCTCAACAAATGCTGTCTACTTTTAAATTTTTGCATGACTAATTCATAAATATCAAGTAAGTCAGACTCTTGTTTATATATTAACCCCCCCCCCCCAACTATTTACTGCTTGTGTAAATATAACCCTTCTACTATATTTGATTTTGATATTTGGAAATAAATGAAGGCGGCGACTTGGCAGAATCGTTAGCATTGCCAGGCAAGATGCTTAGCGACATTTTGTCCGTCTCGATGTTCTGAGTTGAAATTCCACCAAGGTTGACTTTGCCTTTCATCCTTTCAAGGTCAATAAAATAAGTACCAGTTGAGCACTGGGGTTGATTTAATTGACTTGGCCTCTCCCCCAAAACTACTGGCCTTGTGCCAAAATTTGAAGCCGATATTTGAAAATAAAGGCGGCAATCTGGCAGAATTGTTAGCATGCTGGACAAAGTGCTTAGTGGCATTTCGTATGTCGTTACATTCTGAGTTCAAATTCCACCTAGATCGACTTTCCCTTTCATCCTTTCAGCATTGATGAAATAAGTACCAGTTGTGTATTAGGGTTGATGTAATCAACTAACCGTCTCCTCACAAGTTTCAGGCATTGTGCCTAAAGTAGAAAGGATATTTGAAAATAAAAGCATTTGGTAAATGATAAATTCAAACTTAGTTTTCCTTCGAGCAACTGTTTCTAACTCTAAATGTTACATTGAGATGCCTATCAAATGAGCAGTAGTTTCAAAACTAAATGGAATCACTAATAATCTAATTTCCACAATACAGTTTTCATTTCATTCTTATCATAAAAAAAAATAATTCACAGAAATAAATAAATAAATAAATGTTTGTGGTTGAAAAGATTGCTTCCAAACTGTGAGGTCTTAAGTTCAGTCCCACTATACGACACCTTGGGCAACTGCTTTATACTATAGCCCTGGGCTGATCAAAGCTTTGTGAGTAGATTTGGTCGTCAGAAACTGAAAGAAGCCCATCATATATACACACACACACATATATGTGTGTGTGTGTGTCTTTGTGTTTGTCCTTCACCTTGACAACCAGTATTAGCTTGTTTACATCCCTGTAACTAGGCAGTTTGGCAAAAGATATCAATAATATACGAACCAGGCTTAAAAAACGTACTGGGGTCAATTTGTTCCACTAAACCCTTAAAGATGATGCTCCAGCATAGCCACAGTTCAATGACTATAAAACAAGTAAAAGATAAAAGATAGTCCATCGATAAGAAAACTTTAAGCTAGGGTTTGAGCAAGTAAACGGTTGGAGATGTCATTTCATAATATCAGAATATTGAAGATTTCTATCTGAAGGATAATATCTTCAAAAGAAACTATAGCTAATGTTTTAACACAGATACTTTATCATAATTTATAGAAATAAACAGCAGTTTCACTGTGCACTTTTCACCCCCACCCTCCACAGCATAATCCAAGCCACTCTCACTACAGATAAAATGAAATTGTTTTCCAACTTCCTGTTGACATCAATTTCACACAAAAGACGAAGCTTTCCATTATTCTTTTTTCTTTTTTGTTTTAAAAAAAAAGAAGAGCTTTTGCCATCCCTTAAATTTGAAAGACCATTTTAAACTTACAACATTGTTGCATGAGCACTAGATTCTTTAACTACATTAATTTATACAGCTGTATAGTTTTTAAAGCCTACCTGAATAATAGTAGTGGACAGAATGCTATTCTTTTTCTTGTCTTTTATAGTAACAAATTGGAGTCATATAGGACATTATAGTTGTGTATCTCTCCACAGAAGTAAAAGCTATGCTGGAAGATATCAAAATCTATTTTCTACAGTAAGTAGCAGCCAAAAATCTCAATAGATAACACACACACAGTCACACACACACAGTCACACACACACACGCACACATTTTAAAGATTTCTGTCTAAATTAATGTAAGCTAAATTGTAACTTCTTTGCATTAGAATCAATATTTAATATACTCTCAATATATCAGTCTTTCCAATACCGACAAGTATTTTTACAGTTCTCCTACCAATCAACCTTACTATTTGGAAATGTAACTGGTACCAGTCTTCCATATAGACAAATACAGTAATATAACAGTAATATATTACACATGATGCAATATATAAGATTTTTTTTTTTGTGAGTGGATTTGATAGAAACTGAAAGAAGCCTGTTGTATGTATGTATGTATATATGTATGTATATATATATATATATACATATGTGTTTGTGTGAGTTGCTCTCTCTCTCTCTCTTTGTGCCTGTCCCCCATCAGCACTTAACACTTTAGCATTCAGATTACTCTAATGTAATGCTTTTTTATTCATTGTTTTGAATTAATCATTCATTATCTTGTAGCTTTGAGATTTTGATGATGTGATCGATTATTTTTAGAATGACATTGTAGGTTAGGTGTAAGAAGCCAGATATCGCCAGTTTGAACACAAAATAAATAGAATATTTGGGCCGGATATAGCTGGTTTAAATGCTAAAGGGTTAACTAGTATTGGTTTGTTTATGTCCCCATAACTTAGTAGTTCGCCAAAATGATATCAATACAATAAGTATCAGTTAAAAAAAATATATATATATTAGGGTTGATTCGTTTGACTTAAACCATTAAAATAATGTCTCAGCATGGCCGCAGTTCAATGACTGAAACAAGTAAAAGATAAATGATAACAGATTATTTTAATTTTATATCCATTTTTCCATGCAATAGGTTGGCTGAATTTGTATCATTGCCGTTTTTGAAATCTGTATTCACTTAAGTAATATATCTGCCAATAATACTCCAAACCTTTCTTGGTCATTCTCAACTAAAAACAACACATTTTTCCTTTTATCTAGCACTCATACTCTCTCAAAAACAGAGAAACGAATTGGCAGAATTGTTAGAGCATTGAACAGAATGCTGTGCAGAATTTCTTCTGACTCTCTGGGCTCCGAGTTCAAATCTCACTGAGGTCAAATTTGCCTTTCATCCTTTTAGAGTTGATAAAAAAAATTACCAATCCAAATCAGTGGATTAGGCAAAACTGTAAGAATGTCAGACCGAGTTGTCTTGCAGTATTTGTTCCAGTTCTTTGTGTTCTGAGTTCAAATCCAGCTATGGCCTTCTTGGATGGAAGACTTGCCCTATTGCTTGGTTTAATACCACCACCACCATTCAATACCTTGGATGCCTTTAGCAAAGTTTACTTTGTTGCTTGCATTCAGTCCAGGTTTCCAGTTTGCAGATACCCTCCCAAGAGTCTCAGATTCCCTATAATAGGTCTTGAGCGATGCCTTCTTGCCTGACCAAAAAAAAAAACCAAACAAAAAAACCCTTCACCTAGATACATTTTTACGTCACATTTTATCAGCTTCATGCTATCAAATACATAAATATGATACATCCAGTGAATATGCAATATTTTATGCAAGTAATTGCAATAGTAATGTAATAATGACTTTATGTTAGAAACAGAAGCACATAAACACAAGTCTGTCTGTATTCAACATTCATTGAGAAACTAAGAAAAAGAAAAAATAATAGCCTAAGAAAATTTAAATATTTAAAGCTTCAAAGACAACTAGTTCTGACTTGAATACAATTCATTGAGTTAACTTCTACCTACTCTTATCAATTACCAGTAATTGAAACCAATTGAATAAATTGGTACATGATTAAATCTCAGTATTTTAAACAGAATACAAACAACAACCATTAAATATTATCTTCATTAACACCATCATGAATTAAATGTTAGTTAGCGAAAAAAACTAGACAGTTGATTTTTAAACAATAGAAATTTTGTTACAACAATACATTGATCATGATGAAGCTTTGAGGATCTAAGGTGATTTGTAGTTAAAACACATTTAATAAGGTTAAAATAAAATTGTTTTTTAAAAATATCTAGATTTTTTTTTGTTATAAATGGCTCTGTGTTTAAGAAGTTGACTTCCAAATCACATGGTTTTAAGTGGTACCTTGAGCAAATGTCTACTATAGCCCAAGGCCTTGTGAGTGAATTTGGTAAATGGAAACTGAAAGAAGCCCATTGTATATATATATATATATATATATATATGTGTGTGTGTGTGTTGTGTGTATGTCTGTACCCCACCACATGACAACTGGTGTTGGTTTGTTTACATCTCCATAACTTAGAAGTTGATTATGTTTATGATACAAACTTTATGTTTTAAAGTGATCTAAATTAAAATCTTCCATCAAAATTTCATGTTAATTTATGTTTGAAACACCAGCTTAATAATGACAAAACTACTTTACAAAATTCTTCATTATTTTCAAAATTAATTGAAAGAAAGGCAATAGATTTCAACAAATATCGTAACAAAAGTTCTAAGGGTCTCGTGCAGCATTAAAAAAAAAAAAAAATCTATGGACATTAAGTTATGTGGAAAAGATATATGGAATTCAAGTTCAAATATGTCCACTGTATTCTACTGGAAACATTTTCAAAGCATTTTAGATATGTATGAAATGTAATTTAGGTCTAGACTGTTGATGAGAACAGATAGTGGGATAAAGATATGAATGTTAATGAAAATAGCTAACAAAATATGCAACCAATCAAAATGCAGGGGATGGGAAAGAAAAAATAAATAAATAAACAGTTTGATAAATCTGTCTTGCTTCTTTCTACTAGTAGATCAATTAAGAAAAATGAAAAAAGACTTTAATGCACTCAAGGTTGAAATTTTCATTTCCAAACTTTTGTTAAAAAAAAAAACTTCCAAAAGAGAATGTTTTTTGAAAGTTATTCTCAATGGAAACATAAAAACCTTTTTCACTATACTTTAGAATTTTAACAAATTATTCACTATAAGTTAGAATTTTATGCATAAAGTTCTAAGCTATTTTTAATAAAGGTGCAATTTTATAAGCTAACAATGTCATAAAATGTGTTCAAAGCCATAATGTTGCAGCTCTGAGACCATTCCTGAACCATGTTTCACTATCTGATAAGAATTTTACACTGGGCACATGGTCCGATAGTATGTAGATATTTGGTCCTTTATAATGCTGTGATAAGAAAATATATCATCCATTTCATTTACTATATATATATATATAGTTTGACAGTAGCTGTAGTAGCTGTTGAAGGACTGATTAAATCTTACACAAAATACTACATAGCAATTAACAAATCTAAATATACTGAAATTGCATCCCCATTCCAGTTTTGGAAACAAGATCTATGGAAAAGATTCTTAGAAAACTGTCTTCATCTTCATCATTATATTAACATCAACTTTTCCATGCTTGCATGGGTCCAATGAGACTGCACATTGGCCAGACTTTTCTCTTGTTACCCCCCCCCCCCCAAATGAAACAATGAACAGCTTGGACACGCTTTCTTATAAATTACAAATAAACAACACTGATTGTATGAACTGTGACATTTTGTTTACCATCAGCATATACATGTTAAGGCAAGGGTAATAGTCTCAGTCACATACACACACATGCATATATATATATGACGAGCTTCTATTTTCTGTCTACCAAATTTCACTCACTAGGTATTGGTCAATCTGTGGCTATAGTAGAAAACACTGACCACCAGGCCACCAGTGTCCATGTAGCAAGAGCGAACCACACAGGGTCCTGTAGTGAACTTCTTAACCAAACAGTCATGGCTGTACCTTACTGAATTATAACTGCTTTTTTTTTTTTTAACAAAGTAATCTGTATAAAACTGAAATTCATCATCATTATTTATATTAGGCCAAATTAATTTGGGGTATTTTACATTGATTATTATTGATTTAGCCAGTATATTTTTAATTTATAAAAACAATGAAATATGAAATGAAGGAGCTAAAACAAAAGTGCAGGCATGACTGTGCGATTAAGAAGTTTGTTTGCCAACTATATGGGTTCAAGTTTCAGTCCCACTGTGTGGCACCTTGGGTGGTGTCTTCTACTATAGCTCTGGGCTGATAAAAGTCTTCCTGAGTGGATTTGGTAGAAAGAAACCGAAAAACTTGTGTGTGTGTGCTTGCGATCATACGGAAGTTGTGATATATGTGTTGTTGCAAACCATCTGCTCCCTTCACACCTTCAAAACCATGTGGAGTGCGAGATCCCTTACATAAAAATCAGGTTACCAACAGGAAGGGCATCCAGTTGTAAAACAATGCCTCTATAACATATTTGTCCAACCCATGCCAGCATGGAAAAACAGGTTTAAACCAAATGAAAATAATGTCATAAATACTCATATAAACTATATTAAACAATATTTTTCAGTCAAATTAATTAATTCAAAGATCATACTTATTGTATTGCTTCACAAGATAAATTAATTTAAACATAAGCAAAAAAATATATTTTAAATATCTTTTTTAATTATATATTCTAATTCAAATGCCCAACAGCATATTTTTTTGTATGACAAGAACTAAATAGTGGGAAGCAGACAATACATTTGCTTAAAACTAAAAATAAGAAAAAAACCTCTTACACTTAGACTTCAGCATTAAAAGATTAATGCATAAAAATGTTGATGAAAATTGTCTCTATGCTAAAAGGTACAGAAATCATAGCAATTGAAATGTTAGGGTGTGTGTGTGTGTGTGTGTGGTGTGTATATGTGTATATATATATATATTTATAAAAATCCATTTTAAGCATTCTGTTGTTTCAGGGTACATTTAATTTTACATTAACTCAGTTAACCTAGACAAAGAAAGTTACCTAGTTAAATATTCCATTACATTTCTAAATATAACAGCTTAGATGCTTTTAGATACAAGTCATTACAGTAAAGATTATTATCTTGCTTCGTTTCAGTTTAGTGATAATGCTGTTGGATTCGTCCTCTTTTCAACTGATTAAAAATAGAAACAAAAACAGTTGGTATATATACCTTAAAAAACAAAAAAACACACACTAGATAGATAAGTCTATGAAATAAATTCATGAAATATTTATTTTTCTCCACTATAAGTCTGTTCTTTCCATTAAATAAACATCTTATGCTAACTAATCTTGAATTATTAGCATTTTATACAAGCATAGATTTATCTCTCATTTACCAAATTTGGAATAGTCAAAAGTGAGTACCAGTCCTACAGATCATTGTGATATGTGAAAAAAAAAACCCAAAAAACTTTATCATTGATGCCTTTTAGTAGTTACTGCCCGGCACAGTCCTAATTTCTTTCTAGCTTCATCTAAGTAGCGCTAAGAAGAGATTATTGTAGCTTCATAAAACAGTACTGGTAAATGCCACATAGATATAGTAGGAGCCTTTGCAATATCATACAAGAAGCAATCAAACAAAAAATTCGACAACATATTTATCCAAGAACTATTGCAGTTTAAGTAAACAAAAGACATTAAAATCCCATCCCTGGTGTGGCTGTGTGGTAAAAAGTTAGCTTCTCAACCACATGGTTTCAGGTTCAGTCCCAGTGTGACACCTTGGGCAAGTGTCTTCTATTATAGCCCCGGGCTATAGTGGATTTGGTAAACAAAAAACTGTAAGAAGCCCCTTTGTGTCAGTGTTTGACCCCTACCCTCACCATTTGATAACCAATGTTGGTATGTTTATGTCCCTGTAACTTAGCAGTTCAGCAAAAGAGACCAATAGAATAAATACAAGGCTTAAAAAAAATAGGTACTGGGGTCGATTCAATCGACTAAAAATTCTTCAAGGCAGAGTCCCAAAAAAGTAATAGATATCATGGACAGTGATTTAACTTGTAGCGACATAAGTAGTATTAATGCCAAAAGGTAATATTTATCCCCACTTAAAAGTGGGGCGATGGTGGTGATGTCTCCCTCTATTGATGTAAACAAGAGTGCTTATATGGACCTAAAGACCATACGAGAGGTTCTCTCATGGTAACTATCGCAGTATTCTGTGTTCAAACACAACATCCACTTTTAAGTAGGAATAAATATTACTATTTAGAATTATATATATCACTATATCGACCAGACTATCGAATTGTGTTATACACTGCTGGTCACAATGCGCTTCCTCAGTGTGCCCACAGGCTAGAGAGGCAGGCCAACATTCCCTCTTAATGGAATGCCAGTCTGCTGCAGGGTTGCCATTTACAGCTGAATGGACGGGAGCAATATGAAATTAATTGCATTGCTGGTCTGGGAATTGAAACCATGACTGTGATATCATGAGTGTAACACCTTAACCATTAAACCACACGTCTTCAGACACATATATTGTTCTGGAATAATTGATTAAAGTTTTAAGTAAATCACTTAGCTCTAAAAAGTAGTCAATGCAAATTCTTTTGTATACATACACACACTCCAACACCCAATCCTTAGACAATAGACCAAAACATGGATGAGATGGTCATGGGAAGAAAACTAACCAGATAATCAATCAGATTAAATGAAACTGGACATATCAATTAATCTTTAAAATTTGTGCGATTATTCTAAATTTACAATTATTTGCAGGAGAGGTTAAACCCCGCCAAAACTGAGTAGCCATTCTTTTGGCACTGGGTGGATAATATATATGTTAGGTACTTCATTATATTTACATGTAAATAAACTAATAAAACAATGTCTAGCAGATACATCTTAACTTTTTGCCAAAGCAGGAGCAGAATATAAGAAAATATCTTCTGGTAGTGATCAAAATTTGGCTATCGATTTGTTCAAAAGAACAGAGAAGAAAATGAAAGTTTCTTGTACAATTCAACAAATTATACTGTATTTAGATATTTCAGAAGCCAACAGAGTAAGTACCTCTGGAATAATTTTCAATTAATAAATTTCAAATATGTATTATTCTTTTTTACTATATTTGTATTTGCAAAATGAATCCTGACTGTTTCTTTAATTACATACTATTAGATACAAAAACAATAATTCTTTGCATTCTTTTTTTTTTTTTATGGTAACAGATGTGAAGAGAAACAGAACATGTCTAACCTTCACAAGAAATAAGGAGCATATTTGTTTAACATTAAATGAGAAAGAAAATATTCATCAATGACAACAAACATTTGCAGATTATTTGGTTCATGACAACACTTTGTTATTAGGCTAAATGTCTGAATGATTCATGAAAAATTGATTTCATGAAGGTTGAGCAGACCAACAAATCTATAAAAAAACATTTTCATGAAGGTTGCCTAATGTCTAATTCTTCAGCAAGTCTATCAAAGAATTCAGCTTCCAACGAAATACTTTTTACATGTGTAGTGTTGTGAAAGACAAACATTTTTTGCAAATTGCAACAGACCAAAGATGTTACTGGATCCAAATGATTGTTTTTCTCTCCATGGACAAAAGAAGCGGGACCTAATAGAGCAGTTTCAATCTTTTGTAACCACAAGAACAGACTGAGAGAGAGAGAGGACAGGCTTCTATACAGTTTCCACCTACCAAATTTACTCACAAGACATTGACTGGCTCAGAGAGCTATAGTAGAAGACACTTGCCCAAAGTGTTACACAGTAGGACTGAACCCAAAACTGTATGGGTGCAAAGTGAGCTTCTTAACCACACAGTCTTGTCTGAATTAATTTGAATAAATTACTTCAAAGCACTATTTGTGCAAATGGAAGTAATCGGTTGAGTGAGTTCACTACCTTTAGTGAACTATTAGCTATATTTCTTCCTGCGTGCAGACCAAATGTTATTCTTTCTCTATTGAGAAACAAATGAGATTTGAAACTCGACAGGTAGATTAATTTTTCTTTCCCGAGGGAGAAAAAGACATTCGTTTATAATTGTCACAATACAACAATGGCGCCAAAATATTACAAATAACAGTTTACCTTACATCACACAAGAGATACAGCAGAATATGAATGCTGTTTAGTGCTTAATTATAATTGATTAACTATTTGTTGTCTTTTGAGGAAATGTCCTGCCATTCAGTGATTAAAGTAAATGAAAATAGTAAAGAAATCATATATGGACAGCATGATGACGACTGGTATAGGTGTTAAGGTTTAAATCCTGTTACGATCATGGTAATGTGCCTCTGAAAATAACAATCTGATCTATCATGAAAATAGACTTAATATCACTTTGTGGCATTAAGGCATTTAACTCTGAACAACCCTGTTTCAATGTACAAATTTACAAATCTATCCAAATGAATGGTAAAAAAAATAACAAGCCTAAGACATTAATATATCTTAAAACAAGATTTTAAAAATGCCTTAGAAACTTTCTCTAATCCCTGAAAGCTAGATAAATAATTTTGCCAAATACCATGGTTTAGAGGCTATTAAATATAAGTCACACACTAAAAATATGATTTGCAAAAATAAATGTGAAATGTTAGCTCATCAATTCTATTATTCTGATTGGTTTTAGTTTTACGATAATGCTATGAAATTGGTCTCCTTTTTAATTGATTATAAATAGAAACAAAATGAGCAACACCTTAAGAAACTTGGAAAATTTTTATCCAAGTTATCCCATCTCTTTATAATTTCACCCCCTTATGCTAAATAATCCTTAACTAATACATTTTCAAAACATAATTCAGACAATTTGAGGCAACTACATACATTGTGGAAGCAAGTGTTTTATCATTAATTACATTAATTAAAAAGAAAAACCCAACAAATTATAAAGTTACAGTACCAACTAGTTATTTTAACTGAAGCAAGTACTTTCTTGTCTATAAAAGTAAAATACAAAGTAAAGTTAAAGAAAAATAACCTTTACTCAGAAATTCTTCAGACACTATCTCATTAAAAATTGAAGTCAAAAGTTAAATAAATCACTGAACTTTTAGTATTTAAACTGGCCACATCTGGCTCAAACATTCTATCTTTAAGTTCAAAGGGGCCAGATCTGGCCTCTCACACCTACCCTACAATGTCATTCTAAAAATAAACAATCACAGCATCAAAATCTCAAAGCTACGAGATAATACAGGATTAATTCAAAACAATGTGAATAAGTAAGCATTACATCTGATAGAGTAAACTGAATGCTAAAGGGCTAAGTCATGGCTAATAAATTGAAACCCTGCTCCAAGTATTGTAGTGTGGAACCTTGGAATCTCAGTACATCAAAAACGTCACTAGTAGATTGGAAAAAAACAAGAAACCTTTTTTATTTTGACAGGAATTCATTTTAACTGAAATGTTCTTGTAGGTAATTTGTTAATACTACAATTTGCAATGTGTTTTGTACAGATATTCAAAGCCAATATGAAAGTCAATAAAAAATAAGAACCTAGTAAAAACTGTAACTACATCACTTTATTTTGAAGCCTTCATGTAATCATTGCTATAAGCCAGACAAATACCAGCTTGCATGCTGACACTTTTATACAGTTAAACCTCAATTATCAAAACCAGATGGGCAGGGAACATTTTGTTCAGATAACCAATCCGATCATAAACAGAGGAAGTCATAGGAACATTAAGTAAAGAAAAAAAAAATGCTTACAGAGTTTTTATGTCATTTAATTGATAAAATGTTATGATCTGTAATTTTTTTATGCTTTTTACTACAATCTAGATACTGTAAAATCTTCCTTTTCAGTCCAATTATCAATGGTAACAACAAACTAGAAGGCTTCTAACAAATAAAACTTGGAAGAAAATTGCAGAGAGAATGAAAATACTGCTGATTTTGATATGCTTTTAAATTCTTTGATATGTTAGATATATTTATGTTTTAAAAATTATTTCAACTCAGATCAAACTAGCAAACTGACTGATACATGGTACTTTTGTAATTTTAACCAAAAGACCAATGTTGGAAAACCTTTTCTGATATTCTTCAGTAATCAGATTTAACTTGTAAACAAAGGACAAAATGATAGCATAACACCACTATTATTCATGAGTTCAGATAAACATTATGGCTAATTAAATATTCATACAACATTGAGATTTTGTTTGGACAATCTGAAATTCAGATAATTGATGCTCAGATAACTAAGAATTGACTGCACATCTAAACAATTAAGTCTGTAATTATTTCAGATCCTGGGTGTGTATATTAATGAATTATGTCAAATTTCACAGCTAAATCTTTTCTTCATTACTGATACTGATAGTAGCATATTTGACAAGTGGTAATTATACTGAAGCATCACCAAAGCAGAAGTCCCACTTTCAATAGGTTTTCACATTCACCTGTTCTTTAAATATCTGTAGAAAACATTGAAGGGAAATGTAAATACACATTTACCATTCAGAGATTAGTCAAACACTGGAAAGAAATGAAATATTAATTCAATTCTTTAACTAGTTGATATCCAAATACTGTTCTTGCCTGTTACTATTTTAGAGTTTAGTGAAGGAGCTGTCAAACGGAGTTTGTGAGACAAGACAAGCAATTGTGTTGCATCTACCATTGAAGATGTTGAAAGAAACACTGAATAGATAATCACAAATGTTATGAGAAAGATCTAATTATCAAGGTTTAGTCTGCCTTAGGATATAAAGTACAATAGAAGAAAAACGAAATGACCATGTCAACTGATTTTAAAAAAAGCATCCAATTCTTGTGTAAATGATAGGATTGAATAAAAAATATGTAGCAGTAATACTGATTAACTTACCTACAATCCAACAATGTTATCTACCTAGCTATCTATATACATGTATATGCACACACACACACACACACGTCATGGCCATCTGGTTAATAAGTTCACTTTCCTATGTGTTTCCAGTTCAATGCCAGTGCACAGGACCACAGGTGTCCTCTACTATATAACCATATCCCTAGGCCATTTAAAGCCTAGTGAGTGGATATGGTAGATGGAGACTGAAAGAAGCTCACTGTGGTGTGCGTGTGTGTGTTTACATTTGCACTTTTCTGAAAATAGCTGAGCTGCAAGCAGTGATGCATTTCATTTCTCCATCAACAAATTTGCCTGTTGGTTTTATGGAACAAGCGATCTCTTACTTGAATAACAAATAAAGGTTAGCAACAAGAAGGGCATTCAGCTATAAAACAATGCCTCAATAATATATATTTACCTAACCTATGCTAGCATGGAATAACACACAAGAATGAAACACACACACACCATTCTTTTTATGAATGACTAAATTATGCATTTAGTCAATTGTTCTTACACATACATTTCTCTCATTGCTCATGTCTTAGAGAAGGCATGAAACCCAATCCCACTCCTGTAAATGGATTGATAAAAAAACCATGAGTTTCACTCCATAAGTTTAGCCCTGTCAAATGTACAGCATCTGTAAATATCATGGCAGTTAATTGAAGTTTAAGTAATGGTGAAAAGTTGTAGACATTATTTCAGATGACTTGGCTGTAAACATAATTTTGGATGTTGCCAATTCTTTAAATTACAGAGTTAATTGATACAGAATAAGAAATTATAATGGAGGTAATATATTTGAGATTGGAATTTTAATTTAGATGCCAAATTACCTTTAATTTCTTTTCTTATAGTATTAATTGACTCTTATAGCAATTACATCATGGCTCCCACTACAACACTTTACTCTTTATCATGATTCTTGCTTTATATTTTCTCAAAGGGAACTTCAGTTTGCTTAACTTTTTATTTAACCCTTTTGATATCAACCTGCCTGAAATTGCTCCTGGTTATATGATACAAACTTCCTGTTTAAAGTAATCTAAATTAAAACTTTCCATTAAATTTCATGTTAATTTATGTTTCAAACACCATTTTAATAAAGGCAAAGTTATCTTATTAAATTCCTTGTTATTTTCAAAATTAACTGAATCAAAGGCAGTGTATTTCAACAGAAATATGAAGAACAAAAGGGTTAAAATACTTAAGAATAGATCAAAAGGTTAGATTTTAGAATTTCATTAAATTTTATGTTTACACTAAATAACAAAAAATGGAAAAAAAAAAACATCCAAAAAATTCCCTAAGTAAACCTCAAACAAAATGTAGCTGATATGAAATCAACTCATTATAGAACTAAGCAAAATATTACTATGTTTTAAAATAAACAAACAGTGAATCTCATAAAAGTGTTCAGTAAGCTGAGTGCAGCTGATTTTAGATTCTTGGTTGTAGCCATTTCCACCACTAATATCTTTGGAAACAACAAGCAAATTTGTTTGTCCTCCTCTATATAACCTTGCATCTATATATGAAATCACTAGAAAAATAAGTGGTATAAATTGGAGGAGTAAACATGCTCAAAATGTGTCTGGTAGTGGTAACATAAGTTCCCTTGCTTTGTTATTTACCTAATGATATAACCATAGTCAAATTATTAGTGGTGATGATGATGATATTTCCATCAACTTTGAATTGATTAAAGGTGAAGTAGATATCGACTGAATTTGAAACTGGAATCTAGATATTTTTCAACAAAGATACACAAAAGCATTCTGTTAGATGCTGTAACTCTGACAGCAAATTCCCAACTCAAGTCACAACAATTGTAAACAAGGTGTTTTACTCTGTTACAATATTTTGTTAAATAAGTAGTTTTCTCTTTCTCAATATGTTGTATGTTAACTTGTGTTTGATAGGCCTACAAATTGAGATAGTTCCTCAAGGCTCTTCTTAACCTCTTAGTTTTTAAATGACAGTAGTACCTAGACAAACTAAAGTAGTACAAAGTTTTGATTTCCAGTTGAATCATTTCACTTCAGTTGTGAATATTGTATAAAAGGAATGGGTTATGCCATGTTAACTCACTTTTAATATCCTTAAAAGTTATATATTAACCCTTTTGTTGCCATATTTTCTATTGAAATTTGAAATACATTGCCTTTGTATCAATTAATTTTGAAAATAATGAATTTAGTAAAATATCTAGGTCACTATTAAGCTGGTGTTTGGAGCATAAATTTCCATGAAATTCTTAAGGTTTTAATTAGATAATTTTAAAAGAGGAAGTTTGCATTACAGAACCAAGGACCAATTTGAGTGGGTTGATATCAAAAGGTTAATGACCCAATAAGGATTTCTCAGTGTGTTTCGTTTACTGGTTTCAAGAACTTAACTAGTCATTGCAATTCATGCTGCCATTAGAAAACAACTCCTATAAGGTTTGTCAGCATTAGAACATCAAAGATGTGTTAGAACATAAAAACAAAGAGAGAAGAAACTAGTACCATTAAAAGAAGTGAATAGATTATCAGTCATTTACTGATTTAGAAATTCACCAAATTAACCTTTCTTAAGCTTTAGAGTTAAAAATGAACTCAAAATAAAGGGAGATAAACCTAATTTAAATGTTAATAAATACATGTTTATATACTATTATGCATTTTTATATATATCATCTTAATACATAGAAGTGAATATATGTGTGCCTTATTTACCAGCAAGTGTAACACAGATTTTTGCATGTTATCTACAAAAGCTATATTTTGTGTAAAATTCTTCTAAAAAAATAACAAAAAAAAACCCCCAACTAAATTAAGGTATAGCAATATGAAGAAAAAATATAAAGTTATATGTATATATTTAAGCATTAAACCAGTATGGTCTAAATAACTTTTATATTTGGTCTGCGATATAAGAATATTTGCTTCTCTTCAAAATAAAGACTGCTTGTGGTGATACCTCACAAGACACTGAGTACTGGATAAGGGTTGATCTTGGGGTAGGCAGTTATTTTACCTGGTTCAACCAATTTCAAGTAAGTTTTTATCTCATTGATCAGCGGAAACCCAAAAATTGGATGTAGAGTTTGTTAAGTTCATTTGTAAAGTATGCTTAACTATCTTAAATTTTCACTTTGCAGCACCCTAAACAAGATTTAAACAGAAGCAGTCAGGATATACAATCAGTTACCACTTACTGATCACAGCTTATTCATAATACCTATATGGCATAATAAATTAAACTTTTGAAATAGGGATAAATTTACTTGAATTTAACCGTTTAGCAATTAAACTGGCTATATCCAGTCTCTCACACCCACCCTACAATGTCATTCTAAAAATAAACAATCACATCATAGAAATTTCAAAGCTACAAGATAATGTATGATTACTTCAAAAACAATATGAATAAATAAGCATTACATTTGACAGTGTTTCTTTCTCAAAATTTGGGATGTATATTTTACACCAGTAAACATAATGTTTCAAGTTGTAAGCCACATTTTTGTATCTAGGTATCTAAACTGTATAGAGGTACATTTTTCAAGGAGAAGTCAAAGACTATGCGATTTTTCCTTTAAACTTAAGCAAGGCCAGATACTGCTGCTAGTTCTTGATTTATGCTTCAACATAAGTGAACAAATGAAAAAAAAAGTACATTAAAAACGAACATTAAAATAAGGGTTTAAGAAAATGTTGCTAATAAATTATGGGCCATTGTTTACATTCAAACTAATACCTGTTGATTATCATTCTCTTTTATCATGCATTCATTTACATTTGGATGAATTTCGTAAATTTGGGTAGCTAAATAGAGGAATCAGAGCAGGTGTTAATAAACAGCTGCAAACTCTTAATTTAAACCACTCAGTTGTAAAATGGCAAATATGTTACATGTAAAAGGCATGGCAGTTTAGTTAAGAAGTCTACTTCTTAACCACAGGGTTTCTGGTTCAGTTCCATGGCATGATACTTTGGCTATAAACTAGAGCCCTAGGCTGACCAAAGCCTTGTGAGTGGATTTGGTAGATGGAAACTGAAAAAAGCTTATTGTATGTGTATGTGTGTGTATGTATATGTGTTTGCATGTATGCTTGCATTTCATTGCCTTGACATTGCATGATAGTAGTAAGCTAGCATCACCATTCTCCAAGCTTCATTCATTTCCAATCTTCTGTAAAAACATGTCCAATCAAGGGGAAATATTAGCTTATTTGGAAATAGATAAGGGTTAGTGATTGATTGAGGGAAGGGCACCTTGCCATGGAAAATCTGCTTTGACAAATTCCATCCTACCCATGTAAGCATGGAAAAGTGGACATTAAAACAATGATGATAGCTTATAATATAATTTTGTTGCAGGATTTTAACTCTAGAAGAAATTTAATTATATCCTATTATTGAACTTCTTATGTAAACTGAAAATCATGCAAATCTTTGACTACAACTTCAAGAAGAAATGTATTTAGATCTCTTTTCCAATAAATCTATCATTTGCTAATATCCGTTTAAAAATCATTTTCTATGCTGTTATAAGTTATGATATCCCAATCATGTATCCTATTTCAAGCCATATTTGCTAAACACCAATTGACTTCATCTGTAGTTTTCTTCAAATTTATATATTGTTTCTAGCATACATCATGCCTTTATATTACATATCCATACCATTACTTTAATGTCAATATCATTGTTTCTATATTAACTGCACAAAATTCAGAAAAATGTGCCAAAATGTTTTGAGTAAATGCACTACTACACCATATACTACAATTGTATGCCCTTACACAAGGGATACTAGGAGACCATTGCAAAGTTTCTTTCATTGCTTTTTCTTTTCATTGTTTACAATCATGTCACACATCAGGTCCGATGTATGTATCAGCATCAACCTTCTCAGACATATTTCACTGATGTTTATATATACTTTCAAGAAAAGCATTAATTTCATAAACTTTTCTTTCTTATACCAACCACTAACTTTAACATTTCTGTTTTCACTAATGCTTTCACAGAACCATCAGAATTTCTTTCATGGTTTTTAAAAATCTATTGCTGAAATACTGATAGTCCTGAAACATTCAGATTACTCTGTCAAATGCAATACTTATTTATTCATATTGTTTTTAATTACATGCATTATCTCATAGATTTAAGATTTCAATGATGTGATTGTTTATTTTTAAAATGACATTAGTGTAGGTGTGAGAGGCCAGGTCTGGCCAGTTTGAACATAAAACAGGTAGAATATTTGGGCCAGAAAATGGCCAGTTTAAATTTATTAGCTGCAAACGAAGTCTTTTCAATTTTATATAGGGTATGCTGAACAATTTTGGTTAACTTATGTTTTAAGTTCAAATACTTTCAACTTTACCTTTCGTCATTCCAGGTCAAAATCAATATCATGCATTTAGAGAAGTCTATTATACTTCCTTTCCTACAAATGTGTAGCCTTGTGCCACTACAACAAATCAATACTAAAAGTTAAGAGCAGGTGTCTTGTCTCAAAGCTTCCATATCAAATTACATGTCAGTTGTTCTAAAAATTCTGACCATATAAAGAACTCACAGTGGGAAAGGAGATGGGGTGGAAATATTTATATTATAAAGCTATAGAAGATATATGAATGAAATACTGCTTCTATTGGAGACAATTGTGTGAGAGCTGAAGCAGACATATTGCATCAATTAAAACAATGTGTCAATTGAAAATGGAACATAAAAGAACATTGAGATCAGTGATATTAATTCAAATTAAATAAAATCAATGATTTCACATGATTTACCATATTAACAAAAAACAAGTTGTACACAAACTCTGAACAGATTAACATGTTGCTATGAAAAACATATAGAGATTATGCTATAAAATAGTTGGATATGAATTGATAAATAGTAAAAGGTTAATATGTATCTAGGAGATGGAGTATGTGTATTTATGAGTGGAGTGCATATGCATGCACCACCACCTCAACCCACACACATGTATGCATGTATGTAAGGGAACAACTATTTTCCTACCCCTTGTGAAGATGAGAAAACCTGTTATGCAGGTTATATTGAACAACCAACTAGTTACATAAAAGAAAAAAAAAAACCTGAAGTTAATTTAGACATAATATAGCTAAGAAAAAAAAGCTGTCTAATCAATAGACATTTAGATAAAGGATATTTCATTCCAGCAATAACAATAGCATAATATATCTCATTTCAGCAACTTTTCCACAATTAATGATGAAAGTTAACAGTTAACACTCATACGATTTTTACAAGAGACAAAAAATAATTATAAACTTTTAGCTGTTTTAAAAAAAAGTTGTAATTACACTGATTAAGACAAGGAAATGTTTTTAACAATTTAAACCTATGAAATTAACCATCTACATATATCTATGAGTGTGTGTGTGTGTGTCTGTCTCCCTACCATTGCTTGACAACTGATGTTGGTATGTTTACGTCCCCATAACTTAACAGTTCGGCAAAAGAGACCGCTAGAATTAGCACTAGGCTTTAAAAAATAAGTCCTAGGGTCGATTTGTTTGACTGAAATCCTTCAATGTGCTGCCCCAGAATGGTCGCAGTCAAATGACTGAAATGAGTAAAAGATATCTTCATCATTTAACGTCCTTTTTTCATGCTGGCATGGGTTGGATGGTTTGACAGGAGCTGGTAAGGCCGGGGGACGCACCAGGCACCATTGTCTGTTCTGTAATGATTTCTATGGCTGGATGTCCTTCTTAATGCCAACCAATCCACAGAGTGTACTGGGTGGTTTTTATGTGGCACCAGCACCAGTGCTTTTTAATGTGGCTCCAACACAAGTGCTTTTTTATGTAGCACCAGTATCAATTCTGCTGTGGTGAACAGGTCTTCTTGAGTACAATATATATGTAGTCAGACATAGATATAAAATCATTTAACATCCAGCTACCATGCTGGTATAGCTTGTACAGTTTGACAGGGTTTGATGAGTTGAAGGACTGCATCATGCTTCAATGTCTACTTTGTCATAGTTTCTACTGCTGGGTGCTATTCACAATATAAATCACTTTATGGAGTGTGCTGGGTGTTGTTTTCATGGCACCAGTACAAGTGATGAGTGCTTTGTAACTTGCAAGGGAAAGGCTCTAAAGTGATCCCCTTTAACTGAGGGAGAACAGGAAAATGAGCAATTATCTAAGATGGAGAGATGAGGGAATGATGAGAAAGAGCAGAAGCTAGAGGAATATGGCAGAGAATAGCAGAAAGGGAAGGGATTAATGACAAGGTTGAAAAAGGAGAGGGGTAAAGGTGATAAGGTGGGTTATGTAAAGGGGAAGGTTAAGAGTTATCCTATGTGTGTGTGTGTGTGAGAGAGGCATATGGCTCAGTGGTAAGAGCATCAGGCTTACAATCATGAGGTTGCGAGTTCAATTTCTGGATGGGGCTGTGTGTTGTGTTCTTGAGCAAGACACTTTATTTCACGTTGCTCCAGTTCAATCAGCTGTAGAAATGAGTTGCGATGTCACTGGTGTCAAGCTGTATTGGCATTTGCCTTTCCCTTGGACAACATCGATTGTGTGGAGAGAGGAGACTGGTATGTATGGGCGACTGCTGGTCTTCCACAAACAACCTTGTCTGGACTTGTGTCTCGGAGGGGAACTTTCTAGGTGCAATCCCATGCTCATTCCTGACCAAAGGGGGTATCTCTCTATGTGTGTGTGTGTGTGTGTGTGTGTACACATACACACACACACAAGAGAAGAGAATTCACTGTCTCATGCCAATATTACTTTGCTGTTATGTTTCAGCAATCTTTTCAAGATATCAAATTATAGTTTTAGTAAAAAGAATATCCAAATATTTTCTTCATAATTTCTTCTAAATATGAATTGCATCAAAAACACAAATACTAAAAAAATTTACGTGATTTTTGCATTAAATATATTTAGTTCTTGCCAGCAATTGGGATTCAAATTGACATAGATTCCATTGAAACAATAGAAGCAGTCATCTCGGGACAGCTTCAAATAATTATTCTCAAGAATTCCAATCTAAAAGTTCTATGGCATACATTTTTTTTTTCTGCATTGATGATTTCCTTTGAATATTCAATTTCAATTTATGAATTGACAAGCTATCGTTCAATGAATTCCTTGAATTCTCTAAAAATCAATTCCCTTTCAAACATTGGTATTTTGTAAATAAATTGTTTATTTGAGAACAGCCCAAACCTGTTAGATAGAACCTCAATGAACCTTGCTTTAAATTCCCAGCTCTTTAACACCACCATTGAAATATTTTCTTTTAACTAGAAACCCACCTTGATTAGTTTTCAATAAATCATTCTAGAAATTTAACATAGGCTTCCTTATTTGGCACAACGAACATCTCTACTCATCAAGACACTGTAGTCCTACCTATCAAAGGGAACAGGAACAGAACACCAAATATAGAGAAAATATAAAAAATCTTTACATCAAAACAAATGCCAATTAAGTAGAAAAACAAGTTAAATTTCCTCGGTATTATTAAAACTACTGCATTTTTTAATAACTTTCTACATATTATTATAGCAATAATTAGGGTGGCAAGCTGGCAAAATGCTTAGTGGTATTTCATATGTCTTTACGTTCGGAGTTCAAATTCTATTGAGATCGACTTTGTCTTGATAAAATAAGTACCAGTCAGGTACTGGTGTTAATGAAACTGACTAGCCCCACTTCCTCAAAATTTCAGGTCTTGTGTCTATTGTAGAAATAATTATTATAGCAATAATTATTTTCCAATGTCCTATAAGTAAGTTCTTATATGAGTTTTAAGTTTAAGAAATCAGTTGCTCATCATCTATTGTTACAAAAACTGATACGATTTATAAAAAATATTTTTTTAATATTTAATGAATATAGAGTTAATCTTATCAATAAGTATTTGAAATAACATTCTACAATAAATAAAATACAGTTCAGTAGATTATGAAAAACACTTAATTAAAAAAACAAAAAAACTTTGTTGTTTGGAGAAAATAAAATGTAGCCTCATTAAAAACAACTAGTCAAGCACAATAACCCAGCTGCTTTATTCACAATAGTCAAATTGTAAATTATTGGAAATGACCAAATTATCATTGACACTTGCTACATACAATGCCATATATCACTAAATTTCTACCATAGGATATATGGAAGGCAGTGGATGGCACAGTTGGTAGAGTTATGGATAAAATGCCTTATGGTATATATTCCTGTCCCTTTTGTTCTGAATTAAAATCTCACCTAGGAGTTGTTATTGCCGTTCATTCATCTAGAGTGAACAAGATATCATTAATGAAGTACTAGGGGTGAGATATTTGGCAATACTCTGCCCTGATCCCAAATCATTTTCAGTTATGTTCCTATGTTAAAAATCATCATGAGCTGGCAGAGTCATTAGAACGCCGGGAAAAATGCTTGGCCGCATTTCTTCCAACTTTAACGATCTGAGTTCAAATGCCGCCGGGGTTGACTTTGCCTTTCATCGTTTCGGGGTCGATAAAACAAGTACCAGTTGAGTACTGGGGTCGATTGAATAGACTATCCCAATCCCCGAAAATTTCAGGCCTTTGTGCCCAGTATAGAAAGGATTATTATTATTATTATTATAAGGTGGCAAGCTGGCAGAATCGTTACAATGCCGGGCAAAATGCTTAGCAGCATTTCGTCCATCTTTACATTCTGAGTCCAAATTCCGCCAAGGTTGACTTTATCCTTTCATCCTTTCGGGGTCGATAAAATAAATAGCAGTTGAGTACTGGGGTGGATATAAATTGACTTACCCCTCCCCTGAACTTGCTGGCCTTATGCTAAAATTTGAAGAGTTCAAATGCCGCCGAGGTCGACTTTGCCTTTCATCCTTCCGGGGTCGATAAAGTGAGTACCAGTTACGCACTGGGGGTCGATGAAATTGACCATCCCCATTCCCGAAAATTTCAGGCCTTTGTGCCCAGGATAGAAAGGATTATTATTATTATTAGGATGGAGAAGTGACAAGATGGTAGATCAGTCGAATTATCAGAGCATTGAAAAAAATGCCTCACTGTATTTTGTTCTGGCTCTTTATTTTGAGTTCAAGTCCCAGAGTTAACTTCTCCCTACATCCTTCTGAAGTTGATAAAATGAAGTACCAAATGCAGGAATGCAGATTGGCAGAATCATCAGAATTTTGGACAACATTTATTGATGTTCCTTAGGTTCTAAGTTCAATTTCAAAGTTAACATTGCTTTTCATCCTGAGTTCACATGCAACAACACTGATGTCAAGCTGTCTCAACCATCGTCTATCTCTTAAAAAACATTGGTAGTGTGGAGAGGTGAGAATTTGCTGTATGGGAAGTTTCTAATGTTCCATAAACTTTAAGTGAAACTTACACAATCTAAGATTTTGGCTGATACACTAAATATGCTTTGGTTTGTGAATAAATTGCTAAAACATCTCAAGAGCATATCTGAAAGTAAAGTAGCTCAACTGTAAAATGCTATAAGAAGAATGGGGAAGACACTGAGGAAAAAATATTAATGGTGCAGATTTTATTTTTTTTATACAACTCTAAGTGTGGCTTTTCAAATCAACCTATACTAATCTTGAAACATCTAAGAAAAGAGAGATCTGCATTTTCAGCTATACATTTTCTGAAGAGTCAGAAAATATCCACAGGGAATGATTAGTTACTTATAAGTTTCATTCTTTACTGCATTATCATAACTTTGTATTGGTTTATAAGATTTCAACCTAGAAGAGGTGGTATTTATTTACCAAAACTGCCCCACCTATTCCTCATCTTTGTGACTGATTTGATCAATTGCTAACATGAAGTTGAATTAGTTCCTGGCTAACTATATTTGGAGCATTGTTGAAAGGGAGACTAATTGACATTCTCATAATACCATAGCTTCACGAAGCCACCATTATCCAGATGATGTCAGAAATGAATAAGGACCACTTAGTGCAGGCATATCAATGATTTGGGTCAGGCATTAAAACAGTCAATAAGCTTATCAAGAACATACACATAAATTATTATTAAAATACATTTGGTTTTTGCTAGATCAGAGTTGTTTTATCAAATTACCAAATATGTCCTCAAATATCTCTTGTACCCTGAATGTGTGTGTGTGTGTATATATATATAAAATATAAAGAGCGACGGAGGCAGTAAAAATATACATAAAGATGTCACATAAAATGGATGTAGTGTAAGAACACTAAATATACTGCAATATTTTCTAAGTGAGATACTCACAAATGGAATTAAAGTGTAAAACACGATAATACATCGCCAGCAGCAGACAACCACCGCTACTACCATCTCCAAGAGGCTGGCGATGTATTATCGTGTGTTTTAACACTTTGATTCCATTCGTGAGTATCTCACTTGGAAAATATTGCAGTATATTTAGTGTTCTTACACTACATCCATTTTATGTGACATCCTTACATTATATCATCATCATCATCATCCTTTAACGTCTGTTTTTCCATGCAGGCATGGGTTAGACGGTTTGACTGGAAACTGG
>JAOPUL010000839.1:37507317-37517399 GCA_027564515.1 Octopus rubescens | reverse complement strand
GAGTTCTTTCGTCACACTTCTGTGACCTTATCAATGGTATTCGTCCTCCTCTCTTATTTTCTTGTTCCTCTTTTATCAATCCTCCAGAAATATATATAAAAAATAAAGCCTAAGCTAACAATGTATGTTCCAAAGCAAATTGAAGACGTATACCACACAGGAAGTACCCAAACCCTGTCCAACATGAACTTGTATAAAGCTGACTGGTAATCAGTTCAATAAGAGATCCTGAAATATAATTGGCCTGCAAGTCTCCCTATGTACGGCAAATGCATGCTATATGCATTAAATTTGTCCAAGAAAGAAGAGCCAATACACACAAAAACTTTATTCCTAAGAGACAAGACAATCCTCAGGACATGAAGAATTAAGAATCACGTAAACAATTAAATAAGAATGGGGAATTCCACTTACAAAGAAAGCACTTTTAGAAATCAAAAGTACTTGGACTCTCCTATGAAAAAGGAAGGAGGAAGAAAGTAAAAGACCAAGATAGTTGAAAATATATAAGCAAACCCTAAGCCCTTCCACAAAAAAAAAAAAAAAAAAAAAGAATCTGCTCCTGTGCTTTACAAGAGAGGGTCACTGTTTGAAGAAAATAACTGACTGCAGACCTCAAAAGAATAAGTGAAATACAAAAACAATTCCAAATTGTCTTCACTTCCTCACTGAAAGATATGCAACTAAACAAGCCTGAAGAGTTCTTCAAAATTGCAGCTTTACACAGGGAAAAGGAATCCATTGATTATGTAACATAAAAGAGGAGTATGTAATATTGGCTATTGATGAGATGAACTTGAACTTAACAACAGGCCTTAATGCTTTGCCAGAGATTCTTTTAAAGACATATAAGAAGGCACTGACAAAACAACAGCAGATACTCTTCCAGAGCTGCCTTGAATGTAGCAGAGATTCCCAAGAAGTTAAAGGAAGGTATGTGCCCTATCCATAAAGAAGGAAGCAGAACAGATGCTAAAGATCACAGGACTGTCTTTCTGAACTCATACATCAGCAAAGTCATGGAATACATTGTCCAAAAGAAGCTGACCATGATGAAAATGGCTTGCTCACTAGTTGAACATGCAGTACAGCTTCCATCCACAAAGTAGCCTAATGAATGGGTAAAGAGACAGCAGCACAATCATTTAAATATGGATGTTCAATATTTTGAGTTTGCCAAGGCCTTTAATAAAGTTGATACAACACAAACAACATGACCTCGACGTAGTTGGAAAATTTGGGAAGTGGTTGTATGACTATTTAAAAGGACTCTGGGGAGACATCAATTCATTACAGAGTCCCTCGGAACCCTGATGATAACACAATATACAGAGGGCTGAAGAAAACAACATGTAGTTCAATACCACAATTTTTTTAAAGTACTCTGCTGTCAGTTCACAGATTGCAATCAGAATACACAGGACCTGGAGGTATTGCAATCCCGGAGTCACAATCAGTGCGTAATCTGGGAATCCACATGAACAATAGTGCAGTATTCTGTGGACATAATTACTAATATGGAAACAATGTGCGGGCAACTGGTTGGTTGGATTCCGAGATCACTCAGAACAAGAAAAAGAAAACCATGTCGGTCCTGTAGAAAACATTTGTTCCCAGTTACCGGGACTACTGCTCCCAATTATAGACACAACATAGCGTTAAACTAACAACAGAGCCTCAGGCAATAGAATGATGTTACAAGAAGATTGTCCCAGTGCAATAGAAGAACTGAAGCTTTAATTCCCATAGCAAAGATATAAAAGATATGCAGTAACTGGAAGATCTTGGAGGGTCTAGCAACTAACTTGGGGATTGAAAGCCCCATGAACTGGATGCCACTTTCCATTTACAGTAAATAAAAGTTAAGGTTTAAGAAAACACGTTTTAAATAGCTCACTAAAAAGCATCAGAGATATACAAAGTAAAGATGTAGATATCCTTCAATTTTTATCTGAGATACCAGATGTACAAACATCAAAGTAAAAACTGAAAATGAGAGCAGCATTATCCAATATCGTCATTCATCAAAACTTAACACAGAGAAAGAGAGAGAGAGAGAGAGAGAGAGAGAGCTATGGAAATGAAATGAAATAAACTAATAATGGCACCAACAGTAGTGCCTCAGTATATTTTATATTAAGAAAAAGAAGGTAGTCAGGATTTTAATAAAAACTATTTATTTAGTGCTTTTGTTCCTTTCAGGGATTCATCCTGAATGATTTCTTATAGAAAATTCATACCTTTTTTATATATATATATGTTAGTTGGAAAACAAAAAATATCTGGAGTTGAATTTGTTTTCTTGGGTTTTGGAAAGAAGGTGCTTTGAGAATGGTTATTTTAGATGTTCTTTTGTCATTTTGAATCTGTATGTATGTGAATGCAAGCATGCGTGTGTGTGGTGCAGTTTTAAACAAAATAAATGTGTATGTTTCATAAATGTAATTATATACATATATATAGAAAGATTGTGGAATTTATTTTCCCATTGATTTCCATATTATAAAGTGAGAACGTAATCTTATCAAATTTTTTTGTTTTGAAAAAATAATAACCACCAGAAAAAAACAAGGAATGCTTTGATGCATGAAAACAATTCTAAACAGTACAATACGTATATATAAAAACATTTGAAGAGAAGTACATTAGGGTATAAATAAGATTATAATAGGTTATGTTCTTACTACAAAAGATGTTTACTGTGTGAGGGGTGGTGACAGAAAGAGAGTTACTGGGAGGATAAGAGACATTATCTACTAATAATTCATCATCATCTACATCTGCATGTGGGGGTAGGGAGTGAAGAACTTATCTAAAACAGTTTGATATTTATGGCATATCATCTCTTTGTACAGCTCAGTGACAGAAAGGAGCTCTTTGTAAATTCCATGTAATTTTTATGCTATATTCATGACTAGCGTCATTATCAGCAACAACTTGCAGACCTTCTATAAGTGCCAAACCCTTAGCAATATTCTTTGCAGTCAATTTCAGTGGAATTGGTGGAATCTCCATATTCTCAGCTCGCTGTTCTTCTGACACTAGATAAACTTTGTCTATGGAACACTAGCAACTCAACCACATCATTCTCTGACTTCTTCAAATCCAACCTCATTTGCAAGTGTCACAATATCTTTCTTTCCAAATCTGATGAAGACATTCTGCTTGCAGAAAACTTGTAAAGTCACAGATACAGTCTGGCCATATATTTTCCAAGCACCATTCTAAGTTGAGGGTTTCACTTCCTCCCATGATTCAGCTATGTTGTCCACAGCATCCATTGAGATGAACTTCTTCCAGAAGTTTCTGTAATGTAGGTTTATTCTCCCTTTCAATTGCTTTCATAAGTTATTAGGAAGTTCTCAGATAATATGCACTGAAATGAGCTGTCACACCTTGATCCATTCACTGGTGCAAAGAAGTATTCTTGAGGAAGTATGCTATTCTCACATTATTGGAAAGCTTGGTACATTGTCTAAAAGAAGCAATGCTTTGTTGGAAATATGTGTGGCATTATATGTGATGTTATACCTTCCTACAGTAGGTCAAAAATGATTGTAAACTACCCTTTGAAATGGCATTTAGTCATCTTTGCCCTCTTATTTAAACACCAAATCAGGTGGATTAAACTTTGTATAACTCTTGAAAGCCTTTGGATTTTCAGAGTGATACTTGAATAGAGGCTTTAATTTTGTATCACCAGCAGCATTTCCCAGAAGAAGCGTCAGATGATTTTTAGTGTAGGTTTTTCATCAAGAAACAAAAGTTCTAGCAGGCAATGCACTTCCAGAAAAATGCATTGTATATTTGCTCTGGTGTGTAGCTGTCTTCAGCTGATAAGGATAATTTGTAGCAGCCTTTGTATCAGCACCGGTAGCTTCACTAGTCATTTTAGTGTTGTGCAAATTCAAGTTAAACCTTTGAAACCAGCCTTTACAAGCAAAAAACGTTTTTACATTAGAAGTTTCACCTATCATTTACTGCAAATCGTTATAAAAACTATTGGGTTTTTAAAAAAAATTACCACTATTGGCAAGTTACCTAGAGTCTGATCCTAAATAGTAAAAGAACTGCTTCTTCAGCACTTGACCTAATTTTCTCTCCATTCTCATGTATTGTTCAAACTGTACATGTTACAAGCTTTAAAGCTTTGGCAATACATTGCCAAAGCTTTATAAAACTTCAAGTTTAATATCCAATGTAATCTCTTTACTGTTTCTTTCCACACTACAAGCTTCAGTTCCACTTCATGGCTTTTTTACAGACATCTTGAATTGTAGGTAAATCCAACAGCGGCAGTGATCATCAATTATCCACAACAAATATGCAGTAATAAATAGCACAAAGAAAGAACTATGTGTAAGAGCAAAAAATGTTTTATATAAGAATTTAAATGAGAAGATAAAAGGGTGAAGGAGTGATGTAAGAGGAAGTACTGTACGATTATGGTTAGTTGAAGGGTTACCAGGTTCATGGCAACTACACCACTTGCACCTCTGACTTGAACCACAAAAGCTCCACATGCACATACTATCTCTCTCTGTTGTTTTACATACAAAATATGTAGCTACAGACATTGCTATCATGCTGATACTATTGTTGTTGCAAGCTGGTTATTCAAAAGTTGGTGGGTCAGTAGTGGTACAGGTTTTGATGTTGGTGGAGATTTTGTTGATGATGGTGATGGTCATATTGCTCTTGTTAATTGTATTGTTGTTGCTGTTTAAATTCCACCTAAAATGTGGTGTGTGTAGTAATATTTATATACACACAGATGCATGTATCATGATTATAGTTTTTCAAATTGATAACTACTTTGACCTTACCTAAAATGTCAAGAAGCAAATTTCGGGCTAAGAAGAAAATATAGTTTCATATGAGTTTCCATAAGGGTGAAATTACAAACCATATCCTGAAGTTAGTGGCCATATATTACAATTTCTATGACTCTGAAATCCTGTAACCTGAGGGATGCCAGTATATACATACGTATACACAGAAATACACACACACATACATACATATACATATATATATATATATATACTCACACACATATCATCATCATTTAATGTATTTGTTCCATGCTGGCATGGTTTGGATGGTTTGGTAGGATTTGAGGGGTCCAAGGACTGCATTGCCCCCAGTGCTGGATTTAGGACAAATGAGGCCCTGTGCTAATTAAGTTATGAGGCCCCTTACTTGGACAGTCATTGGGCAGGAAGATGCAACCCTGATCAATGGGGCCCTGTGCTTAAGCACACCTAAGCGCAATGGTAAATCCAGCACTGATTGCACCCCATTGTCTATGGCTGGATGCCCTTCCTAAAACCAACCAGGAACCATGTATCTTTTTTGCACCACCAGCACTAATGAGGTTGCCATGCAGCTTGCAAGACTATGTTTCCTAAGAGAAGAGGTTATTTGCTAGGAGATAAGGTGTAAATTATGAAAGAAGAGACCAGAGCAGAACAGATTTTTTGCTGTAAAGGCAGCCATATGGCCACTCAATTTAGAGTAGAGAGTAGGAGAGTGATTGGGGTGGAACAGGTAAAAGGTAAAAACAGTGGTGTTGAGGTATTTGTGGGAACCCTCAATGTACAAGGTGAGTTGAAGTGAATGGGGCACAAGAACCAGGAATGTGGTGGCTGGCATTTGCAAGGGTGTATTGAACAGTAAGAGATGAGGAATGGGTGAGGCAGCAGATCTAATGAACAAGGAACAAATATTGAGTGGATGACAAGTAGGGGAGGTAGAGAAGAGTAGGTGACAACTGTAGAAATTATGTAAGGTTGAGGAATTGGTGTAGTAAATGGTGGGTAAGGGTTGGCGACGGTGACCACTGACAACGGAGTGAAGAGTAGCAGAATAGTAATGGCTTGGAGGTGGGGAGCAATGTAAAACGTGGATGGAGAGGACAGAATGAAGGATGGATATCAAGTGAAATGATTTCAGGTAGTGAGAAAGATTAGTGGTATCAAAGAAAAACTGCAGAGAGACGAAAGGTGGTGGGAGTGTCTTGACGACTTGACGAGGAAATTTGGGTAAAGGGCCCAGTTGTACATATATATATACACATATCATCATCATATATATATTATACACACACACACACACAAACAGTGCTTCTGAACCTTAGTTTCTTGGAGTAGGGAGGGTCTTCTTGGGAACTGCATATCACTAGTCATTGCAGTCCCTTGTTATCATCTTTGTTAGTTTCAAGACCCTGAGATCAGTCTTTCACCTCTTCATCCCGTGTATTCCTGGGTCTCCCTCTTCAGCAAGATCCATTCACGTTAAGTGATCAGCACTTTATATGGCTGTCCTCACTCATAAAAATTGCATGACCATACCAGCGCAGTCTTCTTTCTTGCACTTTACATCGGATTCCTCTTATGCCCAGTTTTTCTCTCAGCATGTTTGTACTATGTACATACACACTTACATTGCTAGCTTCATATATGTGATCACAGAATACCGAAAGCACAAGTTCTGCTGGGTTGGATATGTTGCAAGTTTCACAGAGAACTCATGCAGTTGCTGAATTGTATCCAAGAGATCAGAAAAGTTCACTTGGAAGGTCTCACGATGATAGGAAGATGACTTAGTTAAAAAATGAAGGTTAGCAGGCCAAGCTTCGAAGTCACTGTCACTACTATTCTTCGAAATGTATAATAAATATGGACTCTACAAAAAGTATTGAGTATTCCATCAATTTAATGTTAAATTGTTTTTATTATGACTCAATATAAAAACAAACATTAATAATATCTATATATACATATATGTATCTCTGATCAATGCAAACATGGAAAAGTGGGCTTTAAAAAGATGGTGATGATATATAGATACACATACATATATTCGCAACACATCGCTAAAACACACAAACAGTACTCACATCAAAAATTTAACATGTGACTGCTTACTTAGAAGCCTTATGTAAAAAAAAAAAAAAAATCGGGGGAGTAAGCCTCCATAATTTGACAACAATAAAACAAAATTAACATGTGATTGCTGATGTGGAAGCCTAATGCTCAAAATTCTTGACATTAAATTCTAAATAAATTTCACTACAATAAAAAAGACAATACAGAGCAAATTATATTTTATATCCTGATGATGAGACAGTGAAAGTCTAGAAATGTTCATTATGGATCTAGGAACTTAACTGTTCTAAACAGACTGCAAGAAAATTTTACAGAAATATGAAAAAGCGTTAATTAATAAAGTTACAACATGAATATAGTTGTTTTTAATAAAACACATATGTATGTATGTATGTATGTATATATATATATATATATATAGAGAGAGAGAGATAGATAGAGAGAGAGAGAGAGAGCAAGGAATAGATACATATGTATATACACATTTATATATAGACATATATACACAAATCATGATATATACAAGATTTCAAAGATGTGATTGTTTATTTTTACAATGGCATTGTAGGGTAGGTGTGATAGGCTGGATCTGGCCAGTTTGAATGTAAAACAGGTAGAATATTTTGGCCAGATATGGCCAGTTTAAATTCTAAAGGGTTAATGCCTGTCTTCCATGCTGACACGAGTTGGGAAGTTTGACAGGATCCACTGAGCCTGAGGACAACTTTGAGCTCAAATGTCTGATTCTATAGCTGGATACCCTACTTAACCTGAACCACTTCACAGAATGTACTGGCTGCTTTTTCTGTGGCACCAGCACTAGTGAGGTTGTCATACCACTCACAAGACTAAGATCTGCCTGACTGGATAGGAATATTGTAGAGAAGGAAGTGGCCTTTTGCTAGGTTTTGAGAGGTTAGAGTAAGATAGAAGGCACAGGAATAGGTATTTAGCTACAGAGGAAATATACATACATATCGCCCCTCCATATATATATATATATATATATATGCATATATACATACCTATGAACAGACATAAATGTCATAAAAGTATATATATATACACACACACAATCTATTTGATGGGCTTCTACAGTTTCTGTCTACCCATTTACACTAAAAATGTAACTCAAAGTTCCAGCCTTGTCACATTGTCATGCTGATTCTGTCTGAGAGCTAGATTCAGGGTGCACATGTCTTGGGAAAACTCATTCACTTACCGTCTAACCCATGCCAGCATGGAAAACGGACGCTGAATGATGATGATGATGATTACATAATCCAATGAGCCTGAGAGTTCAGTTGTTCAAACATATGAACATTTATGGACGAAAATTCTAACCAATACACATCTATTTTATTTCATTTTATGTATGCAAGAGAGTGAGAGGAGAGTGACAAAAGTGGGGTAGAGGTGAATGATATATATTGATGCATGTATATTATATATCTTTTATCTTTTACTTGTTGCAGTCATCAGACTGCGGCCATGCTGGGGGCACTGCCTTGAATTTTTAGTTGAATGAATCGATCTCAGTACTTGTAGTTTCATGCTTGCTACTTATTCTATTCTCTTTTGCCAAACCGCTAAGTTACGGGGACGTAAACTAACCAACACTTGCCAAGCAGTGGTGGGGGACAAACACAGACAAGGACACACACACAGATATATACATATACATATATGACGGTCTTCTTTCAGTTTCCGTCTACCAAATCCACTCACAAGGCTTTGGTCGGCCAGAGGCTATAGTAGAAGGCACTTGCCCAAGGTGCTATGCAGTGGGACTGAACCCGGAACCATAAGGAAACTTCTTACCACACAGCCACGCCTGCGCCTATGCTTTTTATGTGGCACCTTGGTTTTAGGATCTCAATTCTGTTTGTGGTGGGCAGGTCTTCTTGAATACTTTATTTATTGATTCCAAAAAGACAAAAGAAGTCAACATCATCGGAATTGAAACTCAGAACATAAAGACAGATGAAATGCTGTTAAGCATCTTGCCTGATGTGCTTACAATTCTGCCAGCTCACCACCTAAATTAAACATAATAATAAAAAGAGAGAGAGAGAGAGAGAAAAGAAGGTCTTACCATTGTTTCAGCTTCCATTGTGATTTCCTGCCTTGTCGTCGTTGACGGGGCTGATATACAAGAAGTGTCCGATAGAGAAAAAGAAGTGAGGTTTTCAGATGAAGATGGAGACGTGACTTGACCATCCAGAGTCACACCAACATCTTCATCTTTGTTAATAAATTGCTGCTCATCAATCTGTGAAACTCTCATCTCTGCATCCTCGTCCTCAGAATCCAATGAGGCAGCAGCCACTGATATCACATCTGCGGCTGGTTCGTCAGACAGGTTGCCCTCGTTAACCCTGTCATCATCGTCGTCAAACTGTCGATGTTCTTGTTGAAGTTCTGTAACACTGGTCTGGCTCACCGTGTCTGTCCTGGCTGCAGTTTCCATGGTAACGTACTCAGCCTCACTATCAACATCTTCCTCTTCCTGCTGCTGCTGCACCGCCAACAGCTTGCCCAATTCTGTTTCTTCCACCCTAATATCAACCTCCTCTTGTGCTGAACTTGCTTTACTAGCATCTCTCTCCTCCTCCTCCTCCTCATGCTCTTCTTCAGCCTTCTCCCGTTCTTCCTCAGCCTCTTCCTGCTCTTCCTCCTCCTCCTCCTCTTGCTCTTCCACAGCCTCCTCCTCCTGCTCTTCCTCAGACTCCTCCTCCTGCTCTTCCACATGTTCAACTTTAACAAATCCGCCATCCTCTTCACTATCATCCTCCACCAATTCTGCTTCCTCCTCCCCATCTTCCTCCTCATCATCATCATCAATCAGTATCTGTTCTGCAGGTGCCTCTTCTACCTTCGTCGAATGGTAATAACTCGTTGACAAGTTTGGCTGCTGAAAAGAATAAGAAAAAAAAAAAATTCAATTAAAAATCCATAAAAATGTTTAAACAAACAAAAATAATTAATTAATTACAAATCAAAGTGACTTGAAGTCGGCCCAGGGTCAACATTACTTTAGCCCCTCTTCTCAGATGTATGTATGAGGGGACAATACCATCAACCAAACACAGAGGCAGATCAATCCCCCCCCCCAACTCCCCGTCTTATCTTTTATCTGTTTCAGTCATCAGACTGTGGCCATGCTGGGGCACCGCCTTGAATTGTTAGTCG
>JAOPUL010000839.1:37487430-37498770 GCA_027564515.1 Octopus rubescens | reverse complement strand
TATCTATCTATCTATCTATCTATCTATCTATCTATCTATCTATCTATCTATCTATCTATCTATCTATCTGTCTCTTTAAACTTTTACAAGTATGAGTTAAGACATAATAAGTTGTATGACACAGTACCATACAAGAAATGCATCGGTCAACTAGTCCTGAAATACACGATATCATAAGAATCATACTAACCTTATTTACATCAATTTTGAACGAAATGAGAAACTCTCTAACGTAAACGAGAATACTCTAATCTCTTTCGCTATCATTCATTTCTGTTCTTTTAGTGAAGTCATTACAGGACTGGGCTTTTGACTTAGAAAATTTTCCACAGGACCCCCCCCCCCCATTCAGTTAGACAACAAAGGAGGCATCATTATTGGGATGTGCTTAAGGCAAGTGTTAGCTGTAATTTGATCCGGTATGTAGGGATTTAAAAATGTTAGCGTGTGTCTGATAATAGATGTCTGCAAAGATATCGATTTAATTAAACTCAGGTATCAGAGATACCTGCGAGATCATTTCTATATATGAATATTTATTCTTCCATACATAAAGCTTAAATTATTACAGAAAGAAAATATATTGTACAAATATGCAATCGATTTATTGATCTTCTAGATCTTCTGAGTGGGTTTTCATTTCCATTTTTGTATTGTCTAACCTAGTTATTTTTACAGCGATTAGTTTTTGGTAGCAACACTTTGAAGTAAGAGAGAATTTTAATTGTAATCTATGTTGAAAATAATAATTGTCGTCGTATTAAAGAGGGAAATATTTTCAGATTGTAAACGAATTTTGTTTATAAAGTTTTAGAGGATTTGTTGAGTCACGAACTGGATGTTTTCCATGTGTGTCTGAATGTTCTTTATTTTTTCCTTAGTAAATACACACATGAAGACAAATACACAAATACACACATGCATATCCATGCACAAACACAAACACACACATATACACACAAACAAACACATGCACAAACAAAAACACTTACACTCCTGCACACATACACGCATACACGCATACATTCACGCAAACATACTAAAGGAATTCATCTTTTAACAGCTAAATATCAGAGTGATGGTATCGTGACGCAGAAAGAATTGCGAGTTTTATGGCTTTTGAAAAATCTCAACAAATCTAATTGATGTTGAACAGAAATATCAGAGATAAAGATCTTCGAATCTACGAAGCTGTTGGCATTCGTTCACCAAAGATCAATGCTCTGGTATCCAGAAAAAAGAAAATATCAAAAGGAGAAAGTGTTTGGAAAGTTATGAGTTAGGTACTTTTGTGTCTTAGAATGATATAAATCCCATAGTATATTTGAAACCATCATTAACAAATCATTTATAAATCTACGTAAGTTCTAACATATATTTTAGAAATATATATTTCATATAAGTTTTTATAAATTATAATTTATGTTCGATTGCATTAACATTTCACTGAAAGGGATATAAAAAAATAAGTTGATATTTCTATATAGATAAACATTCTTTATAATAGAAATAATCTGGAAAGTGTTTTGAACATAAATAAACATGAAAATCCTTTTACGGCACCTCTATTTCATAGAGTAATATGTAATTATTTTAAATATAAATCAAATAGAAATCTAAAGACGGAATCGCGTCATAGGGTGTAGTTTAATAATTGTCTGTTTTTAGAAGAAATTTAAGCATCAATTCCATACTCATATCATAAACTTTTATGGGATGGAATTAAATTCGCTTGTAAATAGAGTAAACTATATAGGCTTCGAAGTCAAACTAAACTTATAGAATTATCTATATCGACACATAAAGATTTAAAATATTTTTCAAACTCAGACAATTTCAGATCATGACCTGGAGATATACATGAAGCACATTGAAAAAGTAACGGACAACTTTCGAGGAAGATAATGCATGGGATTGACTGAAATGTCTCACTGATTTGGAAATAGAGAATACAGATATTGAATCTCACAAGATTAACTCATTGATAGGCTTGTGGATCTTGAAGCCTATCAATGAGTAAAACCTTTAGTGATGACTACCGAAGCGATGTAAACACTGCAACCTCAATCTTAGTTCAAGTTTTAACATGGTTGAAGCAGGTTTCACAAATACAGTTTTCACAAAACACAGAAATATATTGAGCTTGGAAGAACAGGGTAACTTCAGGGCGAAAACTCGCTAATTTCCGACCAAATATCAACATCCTTGCTAATGAACATCAAACACATACATAGAATTGATGAAAAAGGCATGAATTCATTTTAATACTCTCGTATCCTTTATATTTTAAAATATTTTTTGTTAATATTAATATTATTTTATATATGTTTCCTTAATGCATCCCTGGTGTCATTGAAGGATCAGGGATTCCATGAAGCTGTCGATAGCCAAAACATTTAGGGAATTCAAATCTTAACACCAAGACAATACTTTAATATACGTTGCATTCTAATGAATCTGTAAAAAATAAGGTTCCTTACTTTTTATCGGCACAGATGTGCTCTCTGAAGTTTTTTTTTTATGCACTTGCAATTTATCTCTGAATGGACATATTTTCCTTACGCCTGTTAATGAAGCTCTTTCTCTGCCAGAGAAAGTGGGTAGACTGGCAAAAAAGAAGAAATAATAATAATGACCAGTAAATTTTCCACATGGGTATAATTTCAGGGAGAGGGTTATAATTGATTTAACTGGTTCCAGTTCTTGACGGGGACTTATTTGATCGATCTCCGCGAGGATGAACGTTAAATGGACCCTGGCATGAAGAGACGAAACTAATGGTTCTTTTTTTTTTAATTGTGAATTGTTGTTTTTAATTGTTGCGAAGGAGGGAGAATTGCCCATAACTTTTGCAGGCCCTCGAGACCGGTGAGATTGATGCCATTTACGTTCCGTTTTTAAATGTTGCAGATCAACACCTGCAGGAATGCCATGAGCAGGGAGAAGATACCAGAGGGCCGACTATTCTGGGGGGAAAGGACTGGGCATAATGGTTATTGCGGAGCTGAGGGGTTTGCAAACAGGCAAGAGTGACGAAAAGTTGGACAGACGAATGGGAAGGGTTACCTGAGTGGTGAAGGTATGAAACCAGGAAACTCCGAGTAGCATAGGCTATTAAAGTAGCGAGGGGAGACATCACACCTCGGGCCAGAGGCTGGAGCGTGTACATTTGTTATAAAATTTCAGTCAGTCGAATGGCCCTCCTCTGGATGCAGTCCAGGGAGTCCATGTCCATAGTAATAGCACCTTCCCAGATGTGGGAGTGGTACTTCATTTTGAGCCTCACTTGAGCCTTGTAGAGTGTCAGCAGATGTGGGCTTAAATATTTTCTGATCCTGAAGAGAAGGGCTAGTCTTTGTGTTGCTGCTCTAGCTGTGTTAAGGATGTGCTAAATTCTAGGTGATATTAATGCTCAGCATTTGGAACAACTGTGGAGTCCTGAGTATCGTTTATATTTACTGGGAGTCTGCTGAAATGGTGTTTTCTTGAAATGCGAAGTGCTTGAGTTTTTACGCTTGTTAAAAGAACAAGTCTGACATGGCTCCACTGAAGATGCTCTCAAGGTCTCTGTTAATGAAATCAATGCAGGTTTGTTGTGAGGTGTCTAGACTGTGTGTAGTTGACACATAATTAGGAAAAGTGAGAGAGGAACGAAGGATCATGTCATCAACATATGATTGGGTGTTGTTGAATGCAGTAGCAAGTAGATCATACTGCCAGGAATTTTGTCTGGCAATGATAACCATAATAACTTCTAACACAGGCACAGGGCCAAAGATTTTTGCAGAGAAGTACAATCCATTATATCGACTACAGTATTGGACTTGTACATATTTTATCTCCCCGGAAGGATGAACGGATTGGCTGGGCCCCGGGAGGGTTTGAACCCAGTAATGTTAAATGAAGTAACTAAACATTAGAAAGTATTTTATCCAATACTCTAGCGATTCTGCCAATAAAAATAATGACGTTGGTGACAATGAAAAGGCATAGTTTGAGATTAATGCTGCTGCTGCTGCTGCTGCTGATGATGATGGTGATGATGACGACGATGATGATGATGATGATGATGATGATGATGATGATGATGTTGGCGGCGGCGGCGGGAGCATTTATGATGATGCAATTTGTTTTATTTATTTAATTCTACACATCTCTTCGAAGTTGTTTAGGAAGAGCAGAACTGCTATAAGAGCTTTTTTTTTTTTTGACACACTAACTAAATGAACTTGGCAACATACTAAGTAGATGAACTTTCAGAAATATGCACGAAAGGGGTGTAAGAGAGGGAGAGAGAGAGAGAGAGAGAGAGAGAGAAATAAAGAAAGAAAGAAAGAAAGAAAGAAAGAAAGAGAAAGAGAGAGTAGACAAACTAGGATGTGCTGTTGACAAGACTTTCTTGCTACCCGAACAACATGGTTAACTTCCTTCTGCTTAACTAACAATTCAGATGCCAGACTAATTTATTAGGTTGGTGTGAATGTATGTGTATATAATTTTCTAGTTGTGTGTATGTATATATAACATTGCGTGAATATGCGAGTGTGTGCGCGCTTAAGCGCGCCTGCATGTGTAATTTTCTAGTTGTATGTGTATACATAAATAGCATGAATGTTTGTGTGAGTGCTTAAGTATGAGTGTGTGTACGCTTGTGGTGTGCGCGTGCTTAAGCGTATGTGTGTGTGTGTGTGTGAAAATCAGGAAATAATTGTGTAGGTTTAGTTTAGTTTTTCTTTTTCTTCAGTTTGATGACAAGGTATTTTCAAGTCTAATATTTCAAACAGTGCAGTAAGATCAGGTTTCTGAAATGAAGTAGTTGGTAACAGTTATGTTATTCGTTGGAATCCACCCCCAGAGTTTGGAAACTTGCCAAAATATGCCTTGTTCTCTGAAAAATCTCGACAAATTCCATTGCTTTTTTTAAAACTACCTAGTTGCCAACCGATCATTGAGGACGTGACAAAAGAAATAAACGGCGCCGTCTTGTATATACAACACTAGGCTTATCGACGTTCATACTATCTTACAATTGATAAACTGTAAGGCAGGAGAGAAATTAAAGCCATAAAAAAACCCAACAAAATAGCATTGAAAAAATGAGTTGATGATGATGGTTTTGGCTATAGAACTCGTGAGATATTAGTGTTGAAGTATTCTTTGAAGAGGGATGAAGTAGAAAAACCGAAATGACGAAATATTGATGATAATAATGAAGACGATGAGGATGAAAACGTCTACGATGGTGAGGGGATGTCAATAGGCCAGGTATTTGGTGCTGATAACAATAGTCAATTGAATGAAATCAATTGGTAACCGGTGCTGTTTTATCACCCAGAACGATGTGAAATTCTCAAAGACATAATCTGGCAGCTTACCGTTTCCATCGCTTCGCTATTTCATTGTTTTCGCGTCTACCATCCCACTGCACTCAATAATAATAAATGTTTTTAATATTGGCACAGGACAAGGCGGCGAGCTGGCAGAATCGTTAGCACGCCGGGAAAAATGCTTAGCGGCATTTCATCCGTCTTTACATTCTGGGTCCAAATTCCACCGAGGTCGACTTTGCTTTTCATCCTTGCGGGGGTCGATAAAATAAGTACCAGTTAAGCACTGGGGTCGCTGTAATCGACTTACTTCCTCTCCCAAATTGCTGGCCTTGTACCAAAATTTAAAACCAGAAATTTGACGGGAGGGGATTAGGCGATTAAAACGAACTCAGTACTGGTACTTTATGTTATCGATCCCGGAAGTTGAAAAGCAAAGTTAACTTCTGCGGGAGTAGAACTCAGTATGTAAGAACCCTGTATAAATACGGCAAAGTACTTTGTCCGACGCTCTGCCGGCTCAACCAACTGACTGCCCTCTTATCTAATATACTAAAACAAAGAATGTGTATGTGTGTATCTGTATGTAACCTTCTAGCGCCAAAACCGCTAAACCGATTTTTTTTTCAAACTTTACACCCTCATTAGTCATGTTTACGGGCAGGTTTTAAGTACAAAATGGTTTCAAAGTTCAACCGCGTAAAAGGGGAAAACCACGTATAACAGGTATTTTTTCCACTTTTTCCCCTCTTACTCGTGCAATTTTCCACCGATTTTCTTCAAACTTCATACGCACATTGCTCATGTTTACGGGCAGATTTTAAGTACAAAAAGGTTTCAAAGTTCAACCGTGTAAAAGGGGAAAACCGCTCTTACTCCTGCAATTTTCCACCGATTTTCTTCAAACTTATTGACCACATTCAAGCTTTTTTGTCGGAGCTATTGCAATGTTAAACAAATCACCCGAGCAACGTCAGGTACGCGCTGCTAGTATTTATTAAGCCAGGCGTTCTTTCGATATTCTTCTACAGAGGATCAGTGCCGCGAAGGAGACAGACCACGACGTCCACCACACACCGTCAACTTAAGCCGCTATTCTCTGAACAGATACATATTTAATATATTAAAGCAAAGAATGTGTGTGCGCGTGCGCGTGCGTGTGTGTGTGTGTTGCCATCAAGCGCCAAAACCGCTCAACCGAATTCTTTAAAACTTCACACACACATTACTCATGTTTACGGGCAGGTTTTAACTACAAAATGGTTTCAAAGTTCAACCACATACAAGGGGAAACCCGCGTAAGACAGGTATTTTTAACACTTTTCCCCCTCTTACTCCTGCAATTTTCCACCGATTTTCTTCAAACTTCACATGTATGATAAGTGTATGAAAATCGATCTCATTGACCTGTTCAACCGCGAATTAACGCGTTCGGCGGGTAAACGACGGGAGTAAACAAAACACTTAGACACATATAACCCGTGAGGTTATAGGTTAACACCTATTTCTCACGGTACTTCATCATCATGTATTTCTTCACACTTACAATGGGCTCACCACCAAATAAAATAGTGCTAATTTAGAAACCAAACCGCCACTCCCTGTCTCCATATCCCCTCATCCGCCCCATTCAACCCCCATCCCTTCAACCCTCACCCCCACCCAAAGTAGAATTTCATTATCTCACATGTGACACTACATAAAATATCAGGCTATACAGAAAAGTAAGACAGGAAAATTAAGTGTGGTTAAACTAAATTGCAGTAGCCATATCATTGCTTAGATTAGTGGCAATGTCTAAACTTAGTGACCGCATTCAAGCTTTTTTGTCGGAGGTATTTGTTGTTGTTGTTGTTATTATTATTATACTAGTACTACACTAAATATATATATCCCGTATGACATGAGATAAAGAAATAAGTCTGCCAGTCTGTGTTATCGGTCAACGATCTTAAGATTTCGCATAAATATCACTGCAGTGTTTATATATATACGCACACACACACATACACACACACACACACTCTCTCTCTCTCTCTCTCACATATATATATATATTATCATTATTATTATTATTATTATACGGGTTAGTAGATTTACAAGGAAACGGGAAACTACAGCACAGACGGTAGTGCACAAGGTATGAACCCTTCATCAGTTGCCATTTAGAAATCATAACAATAACAACACCCAGGACAAATATTATTCAATCTAACGAATCCAATGGTATCTACAGCTTCTTATAGTTGCGAATGTACAGAGTTCCTTGGAGGTCTGCATGGAAGGGGTGAAAAATACAAAACGTAACGAACAAAAAATTACAAGGCCTAACGTCTAAAAACGATTACAGTAAGGCCAGTTACGTGACTAAAACGAAGAACAGGGAAATACGTAGTCATATCATGTGACGATAAGTGTGAGACAATGAAATGAAACGGACCCCCCCCCCAGATAGAAACGAATGTGATATATATATATATATGATTTTATTAAAGCTGTAAAAATATCGTCACGAACTGTTATTCAGAGTTTCACGTTCATGTATATGTGTTTGGATGGGCGTATGTATGTATATGTGTATATATGTATTTATATGCATATGTGTGTGTATTTGTGTTTATGTTTTCCACCATCTCCGCTTGACAAACAGTGTTTGTTTGTTTATGTTCCCGTAACCTAGCGGTTCGGCAATGGAGGCCAATAAAATAAGTGCCAGGCTTAAAAGAAATTGTACCGGGGTCGATTCGTTTGACTAAAACCCTTCATGGCGGTGCTTCTGCATGGCCGCAGTCAAATAAGTGAAACAAAAGATAATATATACTTATGCACACACACACACACACACATGAATTCACGCATATACATTCCTACGTCTATGTGTTTGAGTATATACATCCGTGTATCGAAATGAGGATGTATGTGGCGCTATCAGGTGAGTAATCTGTATATCTTGTAGGGTATATGGCTAATTTAAATTGAATATTTAATTGACCGTCCGAAGAAGAACTATAATTAATGGTTTCTGGTTAAGGCCAGAAAGGTTGATGGTAAAGATGGCGGCAAGCTGGCAAAATCGTTAGCACGCCGAGCAAAATGCTTAGCGGCATTTCCTCTGCCATTACGCTCTGAGTTCAAATTTCACTGAGGTTGACTTTACCTTTCATCCTTTCGGGGTTGATAAAATAAGTACCAGTTGAGCACTGGGGTCGATGTAAAAGATTCACCACTCCCCGAAATTGCGGGCCTTGGGCCAACATTTGAAACCAGTATTGAGGATAGGGGTTTGTCAGTAACATCGACCCTTGTACTTAAGTGGTATCCATGTTATCGAACCCGACAAGATGAACGTCAAAGTTGATATCGGCGGGATTGGAAACCCGACCTTAATGAGCCGGAAGAAATGTCACGTGACATTTTGCTGGTCGGACGCCATCACGATTCTACCAGAACTCCGACATTAACATGCACAATAATAACAATGATAATTATTCCTAATATAGATTCAGGGCTACACATATTTGTCAGAGGGGACATAGTCGATTAAATCAACCCCAGTAATATACTAATACTAGAAGTGCATGGAACCTGGAAGTATGAAAGACTAAAGAACAGTGGTAGGATTTGAACTCACAATGGAAGGAATACATAATTTAATATCGCAAGATATTCCAAGCCGTGTTATATATAATCTAGTACATGATGATGACGACGATCATGATTATGATGATTTTGAGGATGATGATGATGATCCTTTCTACTATAGGCACAAGGCCTGACAATTTCGTGGATGGGACTAGTCGATGTAATCAATCCCAGTGCTTAAATGGTACTGATTTTATCGATCTCGAAAGGAACGAAAGACAAAGTTGACTTCGGTGAACTTGAACTCGGAACGTAAAGATGGACGAAAGGGCGCTAAGCATTTGCCCGGCGTGCTACCGATTCTGCCATAATAATAACAACAACAACAATAACAACAACTCTATTGATAAATAATATAATAAAATATCGATCGACTGAAGTGATGCAGGGAATCGACTTAACCAATGTTATTAACATTAAGGAATAACCAAAAACCCGAAAGAAGAATCGGATTAGAACTTATTGTCAGAATGGCGTCGAATAGAATGACACGGAAGTGACGCCTGTATACTTCAATCATGCGTAGCGACATCGTCTTCTAATTTAACCAAGTCATTTTACTTCTCTTTCTCTCCCCTAAACCTTGAAGGAATTTTACAATAGATTCTTGTTGAACAAATAGCATTTGAAGCTTCACTATAGAGAAGAATGGAAATGTCATTCTCTCTATATGATGTATTCTTCTTAATCCGTATAATGCCGCGCTCACCGGAAATAATCTCATGGGTTTTTGTGCCACCATATGATTCTCAGATGGAGAATTGGTGGAGTTTGTTTCCTTCATGTCAGTGTCCGAATTGTATTCTTGGAATCTGGGATTGTGGTAAAAGCCATTGAACCTTTAACTTCAACTATTTCTCACATTCTCATTGACGTCATCACGGCGTGACCAACGTGCTTTGTTCTTAAGGTGGCGATGTCGGCGACGCCGGTAACGATGACACCACCGATGAGGATGATGATGATGATGACGTTGATGATGATGATGGTGATAACTTTCATCATCATCATCATCATCATCACGACTATAATAATCCTAATGGTGCTGCTGCTGCTGATGATCACCATCATCGTGACTGCGGCGCCGTTATAACGACAGGCACAATTATCGCCATTACTATCACCGCCAGCATTATCACCACCAACACAAACACCATCACCACCACCACCATAATCATCATCATCATCACCACCCTCCATTCCATCAATGCCGCCACTACTACTATGGCTATATTCCTTATCACTACAGCATCATCGTCGTCGTCATCATCACCATTCTCTTCATCATTCTCTTCTTCATCATCATCGTCGTCGTCATCGTCATCATTGTCATCGTCGTCATCATCTTCTTCATCATCATCATTGTCGTCGTTGTCGTCGTCGTCATCATCATCAACCCGTTTAAATGAATCAACGACAATATATTACTACTTCATTCAGACACATTTCCACCTTAAATGTAGCGAATATTCTACTGTACGGCGATATGTGCAAAGAGTTACATTGCAGTGTCGTTTCCTGAACATAACGATTTCACTGCAATTCACTCCATAGCACTTAAAATTATTATCATCCTTCAATGAGAGCCTTCTCTTTACGGAATCTCACTTCTTGTGACTTTACTAAAACTACAACACCTACATCCATACCAGAAGCCATCAACCGGCAGTTGATGTTGGTGATGTTGTTGATGTCGGTGATGTTGTTGATGTCTTTTATTTCTTAGCTCCAGCTCAACCTTAATCACATATACCACGACTAACGACGTTCCAATTATGACAATTCCATATGCTTGGTTCGCAACCACATGGTTCTGGGTTCAGTCCCACTGCGTGATACCTTCGGCAAATGTCTTCTACTATAGCCTCGTGCCAACAAAGGCCTTGTGAGTGGATTTAGTAGATGGAAGCTGAAAGATGTCTGTCGTGTATATATATATATATATATATAGGTAATGAACAATAAAAAATAACAACAATAGTCAAGGGGACGCACATATAGAATGTATTGGATTCACGCTCGGATGAGGAAAAAAAGTACATTTTATGTTTCGAGCATGGCTCTTCGTCGGAAAGAGGAGAGGGAAGAATCCGGTGAGAATGGAAAATATTCCGTGGGACACGTGTGCCTCACATGGCGAATAATGGCGGTATATATGTAACTCATGAATAATTAATAAACAATCGTCTGAAACAGCTGTAATGAACCTTAAGCCATTTGTGTGACTCTATTTTAATATTTTAATATATATATCATCATCATCATCATCCTTTAACATCCGTTTTCCATACTAGCATGGGTGGGACGGTACCACAGGAGCCAGCCAAGCCGGAGTCTGCACCAGACTCCTGTGGTTTTGTTTTGGCAGGAT
>JAOPUL010000839.1:37437792-37448984 GCA_027564515.1 Octopus rubescens | reverse complement strand
TATATAAAGAAGTAAACTGTTATGGCCGGTTAGAGAGTGATCATTGGTTTTGCATCTATAAAGCGCTTGGCCGTATAGGCAACGCCGAGTCGCCTATACGGCATGGCGCTTTATAGGTGCGAAACCACGCTAAAGTTAACAGAATCTTTTCTTTCGCACTATTTTTTTTTTCTTACCTATTTTTCCCTATTTTCTTTCTTTTGAAACGCGAAAGGCTCGAAACGTAAAAGACTTTCTTGTTTTCTTTTTTTCCTGAGCGCCAAACTAATACACCTACTTGTTACACCTGTCTTCGTCTTCTTGTTTTTATTTTCTGTAAATTTCCAATATATATATATATAAGTTTCTTGTGTAACCGTGACGAAATGGGTGGGTGGGGTAAATCCTAATCTGTGTTTCTTTCGGAGTCAAGATCAGTTGCAAGACTACTACCATCAGGAGTATAATATCAAAAAGAGGTGAAGACATGCAACAAGAACCTATGATATTTAACTTGCAACTTATTTTTAGAAGCATATAAGTCGTATGTCTCACCTTGTGAAACACGCTGCAGAAGTCTTGTCATTCAATCTCCAATGCAGCAAATGATCCATCAATCATCAACTGTCAATACTTTATCACCCATTTTTATTTCCTTCAAACAAACGACCTTTCCTTCCTGTCCAATTCTTTCATAATGAACTTTTTTTTTTTTGTTTCTTTCTTTACTGTTTGTTTTTGCCTCTACTGTCATTTTCGATATCTGTTCTGTTTACATGTGGATAAGTCGGCTGAACACATACACATCGTCTGCAGAGTGAAAAAAAAACCTACCATCTTCATTACATTTATTACAGAAGGCACCAATCACTGTCTGAATTCATAGTAAATTAACAATTTCGTAATATGTAAAACATACTTAATCTTATTGTGAACGAATTATGGATCTTAACTCCGAAATTAAAGAGCGAACACGTGGACAGCCATCAGATGATGGTGTTTCGGCTGTCGCTAGAGTTTCATTTGATCCAATATAACTGAAATATGATTTCTCTTCCTCGTCTTTTCCAGTGAGAGACTTAATATATGTATGTACTTCTGAATGTATTGATCCATTGACTGTAATTTAGCTTTCTGTTACTTTTGTCTAAGCTTTATTGTCAAATTGCCATTACTGTCTGATTTTAGAATTCTATGATTGTGATGATTGTAATGATTGTCATCTCATCGGAGATAATTTTCTTTTCTTCTTTCTTCATAAACAGAATATACTATCATTGAAACATGTGATATTTCATAAAGCAATTTTCCTAAACAATCTTCAGCCTAACCTTTTTCGACTCATACTTTTGCCCGCTTTGCACGGCCGTTTTTGATAGCTAGGCTACGCCAGTACTGTAACTGTGGAAACAGGCCATCAGCAAGTGTATCTCTTAGCTGATTCTCGATATGCTAGAAATAGCAACTAAATCCCCCTCAAATGATACCTCAATATTAGAAAAAGAATGAAAAAAAAAAACGTTGGATAATTCAGTCCTAGATACAATAAGCCTGAATAAACGGGATGACCACAATTGAAACGTCTTTAATCGGTCTTAGAAAATGGGTACCTTACACGATACTGTCAGATTTTTGAAAATGATGCTTTACTTTTCTAAATTAAAAATTCACTGGATTCAAAATAAATCTCCATTCATACAGGATCAGTAAAGTGAGCACCAGTAATATAATGCTATAGAATTAAAAGATAAACCCGTTTCTTAGTACAAAAATAAGTATGGTGCAACCTAAAAGTATCGATTACTTAGCTGATGCAGATACCAATATAATTCTTTTAGACATATTGATACAGACAGATGGTACGAAAAGGAGAGCGTGATGTAAGATCAATGGAAATGACTGAAACAGCAGACAACCAACTGAACTGGATGCTTTATGTGAGTGAGTACTCGTTAATAGATCTGCTCTTAGATGCTGGGAAGTCCGCTTTATCTTGTTAGGATATGTTTAGGATACGGCCAACGATTTTCAAGTGGAAAGTGTTCAATCTTATCTCCTGTCTGACATATGTGATCCATGAGAAGGCGCTCGTATTAATACACGAACCTGGGAGACCTTTGCTTATGACCAAGCGAGGTAAAAGAGTATGCTGATGATGGGAGAAGAGATGCTGGACGCCGCATTGGAAAAGCGGGTACGCAGAATGAGGTACAATAATACTAAAAAAAACCAATGACCTTATATAGATGTCACTCAAGTATTGGTTTTTTCAGCCAGAAGTGACGCTGCTTTTAAATGATAAGCACTACATTAAGGATGAAGATCATCCTAGTGATGACTAGAGGAGGCTTATAATACTCGTTAATATGTGCACACGAGTGTGTAATTGTTAATTGCCACACTTTCTTGATTCCAATACGAAGCTTTCGGCATGTAGAGTGAGGTGTGTTGTTTGCCTAAGCTATCCACTTCGTTAATCCAGTCGAATATAGCAACTCGCAATGTGACTGTTGTTTGCGATAAAGATCATGATGTTGAGGATGATGAAAAAGCTGTTGAAGGTGGTGATGGTAGTAATAACTGTATTAATTGCAATGGAAATGACGATGATGTTGAAAATCCTCGTGAATGTGCCAAATATAATATCATAAAAAACAAAAATAATACATAAAAATATAATACATAAAATATAATGCATATATAATACATACAACATACAAAAGCTTCCGCTAGATGTATAGTGGTAGTAGTAACTTATTAGCTCACATTTTATGTCATTTCCAGCTACAACGAAACTAATTTATATTGCAAACACATAAACTAAAAGGAATGCAAATGCCGACAGCAGAGTGCAGCGGTGCATATCTCTTTATCTCCAAACTAATGGTATATTATTTATACACGAAATGCAGCGAGCGTCAAAGAGCAAAAGGTAAGTTTCAAGTGAATTGATTTAGTAATCTAGTTTCGTTTTCTGACTGAGGTCATTCATTTTATTTACGTTGTTAATGCTACCAAGATGAGGCATAAATGTCATACAACCTTATTTTTTTTATTTATTTATTTCTGAGTGCTTCTGTTCATGTAAGAAACTATCAAAGTTATGTAAGCACCTACGCTTCAGTCTCAATTCCCAGTTAGAACTATATCATTCTACTTACTTTAAGAAAGTGACTGGCAAATGTTTAGATGCCAACATTTCCAATTTTAAATGCGAGAAACAATATATTTTAAAGGCAGCATCATCAAAAGTAGCGAAGTGTACGTAGCCATTTTATTTCTTTTTATGGAACTTCCGGGATTCATGAAGGTAAGGAGGCAAGAAACCAATTCTCATGGTTTATCTTCAGAACAGGGGCCTGGTCCAAATGTTTGCAAGAGAATGGACACTATACTAAGGGAACGCAAGTGCCTTGTCTCAGTGTTAAACTAGGAAACAGATTAAATCTATCATACATAGGTTGTTATGTGAACCACAGAGAGGTAGTGCCGTTTCATTTCAGCAATTTTTGAATTGCTGGCTTGTGCCTTTTCACGTCATCTATGTCGTTAATGTAAATGAGAAAGGCATGGACATCACCATCAGTTACATAATAGTTTTTTCCCTTTTAATGTAAAGTAAAAGTTATTCATTGATAGAATAAGGGAAATATAAATGGCAGATATGGCAAAGAACTAGACTTGATTCTTCTTTGTACGCTCATTGTTTTCGAATCTGTCGCTTGTATCCCATGAGCCGAGGATATAAATGGTAAATGTTGTTAGTATTGCATTGGTATTTGTAATTCCCTCTAAAAATGATCCCTGTAACTTTGAGAAAACGATAAGGAGCAACAGTACAACAAAATTAGATGTAAAAAAAAACTAGTTTTATTGTACTTAATTACTTAATAGCTGATAGATGTTGAGTAGTTTCTCAAAAACGTTTCAAATAAAATTATCATTAATATTTGAGCTAGGCTTTAAATTTGACTTTTATATAGTAAATACTCTTTACCTCATTAGAACAACAAATTTGCCGCCGGAGAATTTGTTATTTTGTTTCTGTGAAACTATGTGTCATAGGCACTCTTTAAAGAAGCGATTCCTGTGCTTTACAAAATAAATTTCCAGGTTCAGATTTGATCTTGTTTTGTCTTATACATCTATTTTCTTTTATGGTTTTAAACAAGATATATTTGATTATTTTATTCTTTCAAAAACTATCATGAACTCTTCTTTACATTTCACCTAAGGCCATTCTCTTCCGTCGGGATTCACTATTGTCTGTTTATTACACCTTTTTTTGTCCAATGCAAGCGATCAATACTGCTTTTCAGGTTGATTGAACTATACATGTTCAATAATTGATTCGTAGTTTTTCAGTTAATGCTATTAAATTCTTTTGGTTTTCCATACCAGTGAATGGGTTATGTATCAGCGATTGCTCTGACTTTTCTCTCTACCTTTTTATCGTTCGCAAACTTGCTTTTTACATCTTTCTCCATCAGTATATCAAACCCAAGATAATATGGATATATTTTTTTTTATATATTTATCGATTAATCATTAATAAATTATGTGAAATGCTACCTGGTATGCCTGCATATGCCGAGAGTTTTTGATCAGTATGACCATCTATAAATTTCGAGTTACGATTGCTATAAAAATATCATTTGGGTTTTTCAGGGAATCTCAAATTTTATTTTCTCATTCATGTTTTTAACCCATGAATGGTATCTAGTTTGTTATGGTGTGATGGTGGTAGAGGTAGTGAGGTTAAGAACTCTTTCTTTAATTTGCTGAGTTTATTCGTTTCGAACTAGAGCTAAACTACTTACCTGAAAAAAGCCTAGTGAAATCTATTTTTAGTTTCGTAATATATCTTAAATACTTTTCGTACTGATTCCTAAGACACCTCTCAGCTATTCTGAATGTTTCTATCTTACATATGACTGGTCCAAAAGCAATTAACAGTTTAGAAGTAATCATTTTAATGTAGACAAAACCTTTCCTTTTGATAAATAAATAACTGTTCCTTACCTTTCGCTGTTATTTTATTTAATTCTGCTTTCCACACTTACATTTACCAACCCACATATTGTTTATTTTCACTGTCTTACAATTAATAAATTGCAGTTTGTAGCTATTCTTAGAGCTTTTACAATTTAAATATCTTCTTGGCTTACCTGCCGTTCATTTCTGCATCGACAAATCACATATTCTCTGATGGCAATCATTTGATGGCAAATAAAATTTGAAATAGCCCTAGTTTTTAAACTAGGTCTTAGTTTTCTTTCTCTTCTATTATACTAATTTTTATCTGTATTCATTATTCTTGCTTTTACGTTTCTTATTCAATAAACTAAATCTATTCCCACTATAATCATACTATCAGGTTTTAACAAGCAGTATTATAGTATCTAATTAACTGTTGGCCATTTTCTCATTCCTGCTAATTCTATCTTTGGTTATTCTATTTCTTTCAAGAGTTGACTTTTAGGGATGTACCCTATTTCATTAAGAAAGATACTTTCCGTAAGTCTTTGTGGGAAATGCTCTCTCCCAGTGAACTTGTGAAAAGGTGGGTGACTGTGACAAAAATGGTTAGGATGAATAGGCCTACTCTAAGCATGCGACTATGGATTAGAGAACAGCAATCGGGTGAGGGCTTGTGCCTCTGGCAGTCAGGGTCATCCTGGATCTGTGGAGTTCCTTGATTGGCCCTAGTTGGAGGTTATCCTGTATCAGGAGAAACTGCATCATTCATGTATATCATTCATGTATATCATATTTTCTATATTCAGTATACTTTTATTTCATTCCACCGTCCTTTCTCTTTCTTTCCATTCATCGTTTATGTAAGCCGCCACGCAAATTGTAAACGGTCCTTTTAATGTCACCCTCATCAATGTCCCCGTGACGAATAGAAGCCGGGCTATTTTGTACTTAAGAGGATTGTATATTTTTATTTTTTCTCCTTCCTTCTTGACTATTCATGGGTCAAAGGGGCACATGTGGTGATCTTTGTCCACCACCACTAGGTCCGGTTTGTTATGCTCTAGTACCTTATCTGTTTGGATTGGGAAACCCCACAAGATTTTGCAGGTCTCCGACTCCGCCACACTCTGCGGTTTGTGCTCATACCACGTCTTGCCTCTCTCTAGACCCCACTTCTCGCATAGCACTTTCGCTACCTCATCGTGTCGCCACAACTTTTAATGGCTTTGGGCAAGTCTAGGGCATTCATTCATGATATGGGCAATGGTTTCGTCCATTCTATTACAGATGCGAAACAGTGGAGACACTTGCTCATTCCTAAGGTCGACCCTCCAGTTTGTGGCCAAAGCTTGGTCTTGCGCTGCCAGTATGGTACTTTCATTCTCTTTTTTTTTCAGTGCTCCTTTCTTCAGCCAGTCCCACCTATGTTTTCCGGCAACTTTAGTTGTGGCTGCAAGGAATTGCTTATGTAGTCCCTTGTTGCGTAATGTTTCTTCATGTCCTTTTTGTATTTCTTGCTTTGTTTTTCCCTGTTTCTCTGCTTTCAATATACCCTCATTCGTAACTGACTAGCAAAGTTTCCTTACTTTGGGATTGATATTTCAGTAAACTCCCGAGTTCGATCCGTACACAGTCTTCCACACTTATCAGTCCCCTTCATCCATTTTCCCTCTTCATGTATAGGTGATCAGTGTCTGCACGTAGATGATGGGCCCCATGTATTGTTAGAAGCTTTCTTGTCTTTCTGTCGAACTCCTTTATCTCATTCTCTGTCCACTTCATAATTCCAGCTCCATACCTAACTACTGCAACTGCGCGCGAGGTTATTGCCGAAATTATGTTTCTGGCATTCAGCTTTGAAACCAATATTTTTCTCAGTCGCCGTAGGTACTCTTTCTTTATGTTTTCTTTCATATCGTTGTGTTTAATTCCATCTGCCTCAAGTATTCCCAGGTATTTGTATCCGGATTCAGGTTCAATTGCCTTCATCATTTCACCACTTGGCATACATATGCTTTCTGTCATGACAAGCTTTTCTTGTTTCATCACCACCGTAGCACATTTTGAGAGTCCAAACTCCATCTTGATATCTTTCGAGAAAATCCGCAAAGACTGGACTAGATTGTCTAGATCTGCCTCACTTTTAGTGAACAACTTCAAGTCATCTATGAATAGCAGGTGGTTCAGTTTTCCCTTCCCTCTTCCCAGATCATACCTTAACTTTGTCTTCTGCAGTATTTCACTCAACGGGATCATTCCCAGCACAAAGATCAGTGGAGATACACTGTCCCCCTAGAAGATTCCTCTCTTGATTTTCACCTCTCCCAATGCTTGATTCCCTGCTGTCAATTCAGTTCTCCAGCATTTCATACTATTCCATATAAGGTACCTCATGTTTTTTTTCCACTCCATACATATCCATAGTTCTTGTTATCCAAGAGTGTGTTATCATATGCTTTACGATAATCAAGCCATACTATGCTCAGGTTTGTGTGTCTTCTCTTGCAGTTTTCTGATAATTAGGTTATCAATTAACAGCTGTTCTTTCGTTCCCCGGCTCCTCTTTTGGCACCCTTTCTGTTCTATATGTAGCAGCCCACTTTTTTTAAAGTATCTATAAGTTCACCGGTCAAAGCACCTGACAATAGTTTCCACATTAGTGGAAGACATGTTATTGGTTGAAAGTTGGATACTATATTACCGTTGGCACATGTGTTCCCTTTGTCTTCCAGCTGGGTACTGAGCCTTACTGCAAGCATATTATTATTATTATTATTATTATTATTATTATTATTATTATTATTATTATTATTATTACTATTATTATTATTCAGCTAAATTGTTGTTGTGTTGCTTACTACTAAATTCCTCAGAACGTTTTGTATGTCCATTAGTGGAGAGGGGATGAACTTCAGCCCAATTGTTGGTGCGATTACTACTATGTCTATTCGTGGAAAGGGGATGAACTTCAGCCAAATTGTTGGTTGCGATTACTACTATGGTATGCTGGCCATTCTATCTGTCCATTAGCGGTAGTGGGGTGACAATCTTAAATGTCTGACTGCTTTGAATTAGATATTTCCGTTAGATGTATCAAATTACATCTAATGATCCGTTTCGCTTGTTCGTTTAAATGTTTTGGGAAAAATTTAATTCTTGGTGTTTGAATTTCCACAAATATTTTAGCCATTGCATAAAACGGAACTTCTGAGAGTTAGGTTGAATATACGTTTGATATAAATCTTAGTTAAGTTCGTAGGTCCATTGTATACTATTATTGTAGTCACGCTTGGGCGAAGGAGACCTCTATGTTTAGCCATGATGATTGTGTCTATTCACTAATGTTTGTATTTGTTTTTCAAAATAGACAATGATATTCTTTAAATGTTTCCATAAATTTTGTCAGAATTAAATTTAAAGTTATTCACAGCTTTGATAATCTTTCCTTGCAGGTTGTTTTTAATTCTACAATTGTATTTAAGCGTACATATTGAGTGCTGTTTGTGTGTTTTTTGTAAAGTGTTTTGAAACATTGACCTATTTCTTTATGTGTATGGCGTTATAGCGCTGTGTTTACATAAATGTGTTAAGATAATTTCCATAGTCTCATGTGGTCATGCTTGGGAATCCAGCTTGAAAATCTAATGACAGTTGTTTCTGATAGTACTTTATGGAGGAACTACCTGAGGACTCTACCTCCACAACACTTCCAGGAATAGTGGGCAAAGACGGGTGGAGAAGATAATGGGCAGAGAATATGGAGCAATTTTCTATGAATTCACCTTTGATGACTGCTTCAATGTGAAAATGGAATTGTTGACATGCTTGCACTTAATGGCCTTTATTCATTTCAGACATCACCTGGACAATACCATAGTTTCAGTGAAACTATGGTATTGTGAGGATGTCAATTAGTCTCTCTTTCAACAATGCTCCAAACATAGTAATCCATAGGATTTAAATCTAGTGGGTTTGGAGGCTACTTCTCCACATTGAGAGGTCACAGATCTGGCACTAGAGACATATGATTAGAATTTTGCATGAAAGAATTGCAAGACAGACCCTTGAAGTCAACTGGCTAGAGACCTAGGGGTAGACCAAGAATATGGTTGGATAATACCCATACTCTCAGTTGACCATGCTTGGCTACCAAGACAGAAAGTCTAACGGCAGTTGCTTCTGATAGGACACTATGGACTCTACCCTTATGACTCTCCTAGGGACAGTAGGAAGAGAAGATGAATGAATGGAACAATTTTCGAAAGCTAAGTCATATATTTGGAAATATTTCATAGATTTTCTAATTAGTTAATAAATTGAGAAATTCTTAAGGCTTCAATTCTGGTATTCCAAAATTTGCTTTATTTATTGACATTAAATGTTTACATTTTTCTTGCAAAGATCAGTAGGATATCAGTGTCTAATCTTTACACCTGTTTTTTTGTTGTTCAATTTTGGATATTGTGGGTAAGAAAGTTAATTCATCAATTAATAAGTTTTTGGTTATTTTAAGGCACAGGCATGGCTGTGTGGTAAGAAGCTTGTTTCCCAACCACATGATTCCGAGTTCAGTCCCACTGTGTGGCACCATGGGCAAGAGTCTTCTACTATAGCCTCAGGCCGACCAAAGCCTTATGAGTGGATTTGGTAGACGGAAACTGAAAGAAGCCCGTTGTAAATTATATATATATATATATAGATAGATAGATAGATAGATAGGTATATGTATGTACCGGTGATACACTCTCTGGAGTGGTTGGCGTTAGGAAGGATATCCAGCTGTAGAAACCAAGCCAAAAAATAGACTGGAGTCTGGTGCAGCTCCCCAGCTTGCTAGTTTCTAGTGAAACCGTCTAACCCATGCCTGCATGGAAAAACAGATGTTAAATGATGATGCTGATATATATAAATATAATTACATAGACACACACACACACACACATATATGGGATTCAAGGGCCCTCAGCTCTTTAATGCCTTGCCAAAACATCTATGGGATCTTCATGGAGGGGTAGATATTTTCAATAAACAACTTGACCTCCTGCTATCCAAGGTCCCAGATGAACCTATATCATGGCAAGAAACTCAAAAGAGGGCAGCAATATCAAAGTCCCTCCTTCACCAAAAGCCAATCGCATAAAATGGGCCATTGAAAAGCTGATTACACTGGCGGTGCTCCAGCGTGGCCACAGCTTTTGGGCTGAAACTTTTAAAAGAATAAAAGAATATATATATATATATATATATGGATTACATGAATCCAGTGAAACTCATAAAAAAGCTCCTACAAGTATCATTCTATAAATAACAATAATATGTAGTACGATACAAGGGATGTATATAGAAATAGATAAAGAATGAGAGAAACTTATATGATGAAAATATTTATGGTAGAGATTTATTTAATCGTTGGAAAACAAAACTGCGATTGTTTCCAAAGTCCAAAAATAAATAATGCAAATACTTATACAATATAATAAATAATAGGTCATTTACCTGCTGCATTAATACACATAAATTTGTATATTAACACAAACAATGGACTTCTTCATCAGGTTATTTCGATTTGGATGTGGAAATGAAATTAAAACAGAGTTTGGAACGCAGCGACAGAATTTAAGTGATTTATGTATGGAACACAAAATAGATATAAAAATAAGATAAACCGTTGGGTATTTTCATTTAGTTTGTAGATAATTTAAATACGTAGTAATTTTAATAATTAACATAAGGCAATAAAAACACAAGCATATGTAGATACAATTATGCATATACGCACATACGTATATGTATATACATACATAAGCATAGGTAAATATATATTCATACATACATACACTCACACAATTACACATTCATACACATATACATTTAGGCATCCACAAGTACATCTATTACCATATACATATACATAGATATATATATACAAATGTATAGTTACAATTATACAAATATAAATAAAAATACAATTAAGCAAACACCTCTATTGGATTGAATCTGCCACCAATTTGATGTATAGAAATTAGAGGATATTATTCAAAATGTAGATATATAGGAACACTTAAAAAGGGGATTTGTCTAAATAAAAGGAGGTACAAGTATATAGATTGTGTTAATGAATATAGGTTAATATATTTATTAATATGTAAATATCTTATCATCATCATCATAATCATCATCATTTAACGTCTGTTTTTCCATGCAGGCATGGGTTAGACGGTTTGACTGGAAAC
>JAOPUL010000839.1:37122145-37132241 GCA_027564515.1 Octopus rubescens | reverse complement strand
TCTTTCTCTCTCTCTCTCTCTCTATATATATATATATATATATATATATATATATATAGAGAGAGAGAGAGAGAGAGAGAGACAGACAGAAATTAGACTACAAGCCACAACACAAAATAACCGAGTAGGCTGAATTAATCAAATTTACAAATTACATATATATTAGTAAATAATATCATCATTAGATGTGTTATTTAAGAAAACAATCCCCCTCTCAATTCTGAAAGAAATTGAAACCAGCTCTTCCGATTGATAGAGCCATTGATTTTGCAACAGGGAAATGTATAACACTTATCTGCAGCTAAAAATACGGATAAAATTGACAGTTCAGAAGAGTTTGATTATAGATGCAAGCAGCACAAGCAACAAATTATGGTCTCTTCAGATGTATTTCGAAATTGTTTTAACAATGTCAGCTCTAACTCTTACTATAAATAACAGTAAATGTACACTGAAAGAAAAAAGAAAAAGACTGTCGATTTTAGTATTGTAAGAAAAAAAAATGATTAGCTGAGAGATATAATTTCACTGAAATACTATAATACTTTCGAAAATATGTTTTATGTATTTTGTTTTGTCTTTACCAGTATTACTGGGAAGCTACCAGAAAGATCACGTTTACACTGTTTGTGTTTTTTGCATGCAATGGTTGTTGAACATTTTATAGTCAATGTTCATGAGTGTTAATTTATATAACCGATGTATTCATGTTTCCATCGATCAATACTAACACTTTTATATTAATGTCTTGCAAATATTTCATTACGTATTTTACCTTCTCCGATACAATATGATTATTATTAAAACAATTTGTTCATGTGGAAAAAAATTAGAATTCTAAGTATATATGTTTTATTGTCCTATATAGTTAACGGTTTAAGAAGTTGTGGGAAAATGCTTTAACACCTGGATGAAAGAAGTACCAGAAATTGCTGGCCTTGTGCCAAACTTTGAAACCATTATCATTATAATTATTTCATATGCGCACAACATATTAAACTGTGTGAAAAGAAGAATTCTTAACATCGGGCTACAACAAGTAACCTTAGATACCAAGAACATTCGTAACTATCCTAGCTGTTCCAAATAACACTGTCTTCTGGAGCTGCACTCAACTAGGTTTTATGCCTGTTTCCTCTATCCACCTGTTCAAATCTTTAAGGATAGTTCCTAATGCACCTATAACTACAGGAATACATTTTACCCGCACTTTCCACAGCCTCTGTAATTCAATGGTTACGTCCTGGTACTTTGCTATTTTCTCTATAGTTCTTATATTGACTTTCTCATCATTTGGGTCGATAATGTCAATTACCTGGCACTTCATATTCTCTTTGTCAACTATTACTAAATCAGGCCGTCTAGCGTCTATTACTCTGTGAGCATGAATGTTAATATCCCAAAGCATCTTATGTTTCTTACTTCGTAGCACTTTATTAGGTTCATGTTCATACCATTTATCAGTATAGCTTTCTACATAATTCTCAGTAGATTATTCTCCCTAGGCTGTACTGTCTTTTCTTATGTTCTTTCTGTGCCAATATGTTATATTCACTTACTGTATGAGTAACACTTTCGTCTCCCGATTTAAATAACCTACATTGGGAATTTACCTAGTTTTTATTTGGCTTGGCGTTTATCCACTTAGTCCCCAATGCTTGATCTTTTGTTGCTACTAACAAACTGTTTGTCTCCTACTTCAGTCTCCCTTAAATACAACCATAACCATGTCTCGCTATTACTATTTCCTGCAACTATCTTTGCGAATCTACCATGCAAAGTATTCTCTTGCCAGTCAGATAATCTTTTATTTTTTCTTGCTTTTTAACTTCATTTGGCTTTTCGGTTCTCTTATTTTATTGTTACTCTAGCAGCTCTTAATAAACTTTCTTCACTATTATCTACATAGGAGGTTATATCTACTCTAGCTAACTCCAAGCAATTTTCTACTGATATTAACCTCCCTAACACCTTCCTTTCTAGGTAAGTATAATCTTACTACTCCTCTTGGATGAAGTCCTCCATTCATATTGAATTACTTCCTAGTACTTCTTTCAAGATTTGCTGATTCAGATTTTGTCCACTCCACAAAAGTTGCTGAATATTTAAGTAACGATACTGTCCAAATATTTACAGCCTTCACTAGATTCGGACCATTTAGCTTTGAATTCATTAGCTTCCTCAACCTTCAGATATACTCCTTTTCAATTTTGGTTTTCATTTCTATACTTAGAACTCTGTCAAATTCTGATACTCCTAGATACTTATACCTCTCTCCTTCTTTCAGTGATTTTAATGCCTGGCTACCTAGTAATTGAATGCCTTCACTGCTGACTACCTTTCCCTTTTTTATGACTAATATTGCGCACTTATCTATGCCAAGTCCCATACATATATCTTTGCTGAAAAGTCTTACAGTTTGTATTAAGGAATCTATCTATTTTTATTCTTACTAAAATGCTTCAGATCTTCCATGTAGAGCAAATAGTTAATTTCGTCCTTTATAATCTCTAAATTGCTACCCTGCGTTTAGCTTTCTTAAAACTAAACTGAGGGGGATTAAGCAATACACAAATATTAAAGGGGATAACGAGTCTCCTTGGAATACTCTCCTTGGAAGACTCTCTTGATATTAAATTTTCCTAAGGCTTCGTCACCTGAGTAGAGATATACTTTCCATTTCTTCATGCTATAGCTAATCAATTGTCTTACGTTGTCTGCAATACTGAATATACTCAGACATTCACTTATCCATTGGTGTGAAATCATGTCATAGGCTTTCCTATAATCTATCCATGCTGTGAACTGCTTTGTCTATGTATAATAGATCACGCGTTCCTCTAGCCTTCTTCATCTAACCTTTCTGTTCATCTGGCAGCAAATTCTGGCTGTCAAGGTGCTCGTAAATGCTTTCTGAGAGCAGTCCTGTTAACAGCTTCCACACTAATGATTAGCAAGTAATTGAGCTATAAGTACTAGCTATATTGCCCTTACTCCTCCATTCAGGCTATCCTGAAGCTGTTCCCTCAGACTACCATGTAAGCTACTAAATTTCTTTAACCAGTACCCTTGAACTAAATCTGGTCCTGGACCCTTCCAATTCGGCATTTTCCTAACACTTTACTCATTAATGCACTAGTTAGTTTTCGGTCTGGCTTCTTCTGACTAATTACTTCTTCCCTTACTTTCTTTAACCATGCAGGAGCTCCATTATGATCAAATAGCTTATCCCAAATATTACCCCTGAACTTTCTAGCTATTTCTGCGTTAGGTTTCTCTTCATCAGTACTTTCTTCTACACCAATTATTTGGCTATAAAATCTCCTCTGGTCTATCTCAAACAATCTGTTCTGTTGATACTGATCTATTCTTTTCTGATATTTGGAAAGTTAACTTGCTATTGCTATGATACGCTCTTTCAACTATTCCATCACTATCCCAAATCCTTTCTCTTTGACTAAGTATTTTTTTCTTAAGAGAATATTTAAATCTTGTGTTTCGTAACTTGTTCAGTTCTCAGGCTTCTATTACATTCAGATCTATTACATTTCCAATCTTCTTCACATTTGCCCTTTCCTAATCTTTCTTTGAGGAATATCTAATATTCTAGTAACTACTACCTCTCCTGTAAAGATTAATAAGTTAGTGTCACCTATATCTTTAGTATCTATCCTACTGATAATAGAATCTACTTTCCTAGTCATTACTAGCAACGTCTTTCTATTGGCACCGCTTAATGCTTGTAATATGTTACTTTATTCTTTACTCATTGTTTCTGGTAATTCATTTAAGATCTTCTGATCTTCTTCACTAAGTCGCTGGTGCCAGTTGTCCCTTCTTAATCGGTAGTGCTATTATTATTTTTTTCCTTTATGTCCTTCTTTGGTTTGGACTGTGTTCTTATGTTTTTGTTTGGCTTTTTTACTGCTTGGTCTTTCTTTCAATTCTCTTGCGATCTTTCCCACCGCCAATTCTGCCATCCACTTTCTTCTCCTAATAGCATTAGCCTGGTCTACTAGTCTCTGCTCAGTCACTTTAAACGTACCCTTCTCTACCCAAAGTGTTAACATCCGTTTTCTATAACCCCTTCTGTTAGGTTTACTTTCTAAGTAGCACTGCATCACTATCCTATTCGCTGGCCTACTTCCTTTTGCTTAATCTATTATATGCTGGTGCTGTCATAGGATAGTAGCTGTGGTCAGTCTGCATCGGTAATGAACTATTACGGAGCGAGAGACCTTCTCATTAAAGATCCAGCCTCATTTTCGCTGTTACTTTCAGAGTTTCTGGGCAACCACTTTTCTCTCAGGCAAGGTAATATTCGTTATCATCATCATCACCACTATTATTATTCGATATCTGATAGTTTCAAGTAAGTTCTTATTGCATCACTTTGGTGCCGCTGAGGTGTGTGCAGCATTATGTTTTTTTTTCTTTCGTTGGAGGAGTATTTTATTGGCTCAGTATGTTTTGTTATGGGGTTTGGGTTAAAGCTTCTGTTGTATTAGTGTTTGTATTAGTGTATTGTATTATTATCCGTCTCTACGTGCTGAGTTCAAATTCTACCGGGATCGACTTTGCATTTCATCCTTCAGGGGTCGATAAAATAAATACCAGCTTAACACTGGGGTCGATGTAATCGACTAAACTCCTTCCCCCAAAATGCCTGGCCTTGTGCCTAAATCTAAAACCATTATTTTTTTTTTAGCACGCCGGGAAAACTGCTTAGCGGCATTTTTTCCGAGTTTACCTTCTGACTTCAAATACCTCCAGGGTCGTCGATTTTGCCTTTCATCCTTCCGGGGTCGATAAAGTGAGTACCAGTTACGAACTGGGGTAGATGTAATCGACTACTCCCCTCCCCCAAAATTTCGGGCCTTCATGCCCAGTATAGAAAGGATTATTATTATGATTATTATTTCTCAGACAGAGGATGTCGATATCTTTTGATCAGGAGCGGGTCATAACTAATGACTATGGGTCCTGTCATCTTTCTCATTCCAGTTACATTGACATAACTCTTATCAAATTCATGGCTGTTCCAAGTAGTGCTGTTTTCTGGAGCATCTCAGTCTTGATCGAGAGACAAAGTTTGCCAAGCCATTTCCGAAATTGGGTTGTCACTGTTCCAAGTGCCCCTATTACAATTCACTTTCCTTTGTTGTCAAAACATGCTATCTCATGCTTCAAATCTTGGTACCTATCTACTTTGTCCTGCTCTTTCTCTAGCACGCGGATATCCCCTGGGATAGCGATGTAAATAATCCAGTAATGACCTTTTTCTTTCTCAATCAGGATCAAATCAGGTTTTCTTGCCTCAATCATGTCGTCACATTGCACACTGAAGTCCCATAGCACTTTTTTCAGCTGGGGGTTGGTGGCTGATGTTCATACCAATTGTCAGCTCGTTCCAAGTTGTATTTCCCACATAAAGACCAATGTACACTTCCAGTAACATTGTCATGCCATCTCTTGTACTCCCGATGTACCAGAGAGCTACATTCGCGTACAATGTGGCTTGTGGTTTCTCCAACCTTCCCACACATTCTGCACAATGTTGATTCGATCGTTTTGTCAATATGGAATTTTACGTAGTTAGTTCTTAATGCATGCTCCTTGGCAGCACAGATAAGAGCTTCCGTACCTTCCTTCAAATCTCCCTTACTTATTCAAGCCCATGTTTCTTGCTTGTCGATCTTTCCAGGATTGGGCTCTTTGTCCATTCTTCTTAGGAACTGTCCGTGCATTACCTTGTCTTTCCATCCTGCAGACTTCTTTTCAACTTCCTTTTTTTAACTCTTCTTTGTTGGTGCACGACTCTATCTCTACGATCCCAGTCAATTTAACTCCCATGAGTTCTGTACTGTTCCGAATATACCATCCGAGACTATTTTCTTCACTTCTTATGCAATCTTCGCAGTCTATTATACCTCTTCCTCCATCTTTTCGTGGTAAATATATCCTATGCACATCACTTTTAGGATGTAAGACTCCATACGTTGTCACTTTCTTCCACGTTTCTCGGTCCGTTTGATTTATCTCTTCTTTTGTCCATTTAAGTATGCCCGTTAAATATCGTAGTACTGATACAGCCCAAGTATTGACGACAGTTGCCTTATTTCTTCCAGTTAGTTTTGATTTGGGAATCAAACACAGTCGCCCCATGTATTTTTTCTTGTGTAAATTCTTCATCTCGTTTTCTATTATTCTATCAGTCTCTAGGATGCCAAGGTACTTATATTCACTCTTTTCAATGTCCCTTATGACACTTCCGTCTGGTAGTTCTATCCCTCCAGTTCTCATCACCTTTCCTCTTTGAAGTATTAGAACTCCACATTTCTTTATCCCGAACTCCACTCCTATGTCATCACTGAACAAGTGTACTGTTTTGCTCAATGAGTCTATCTGCGCCTGGTTCTTTCCAAACAACTTCAAATCGTCCATAAATAACAAATGGTTGGTTTTAAGGCTTCGTCGTCCCAACACATAACCAAGGCCAGTCTTTCGCAGCCGAATAGACGAAAGAATCATGCACATGACAAACAGAAGTGGTGATAGGCTATCGCCCTGAAAAATTCCCCTCTTGATTGTGACCACTCCCAGCGTTTTACCACATGGCATTAATTCAACCTTTCAACTTTACATGCTCTGCTGAATAAATCCTCTTATATTATTGGCTACTCCAAAAAGGGTTAGACATTCTAATATCCATGAATGAGGACTGAGGTCATACGCCTTTCGGTAGTCGATCCATGCTATTGAAAGGTTGGTATGTCTTTTTCTGAGAATGGCTTTATCAATCAAGAGTTGATCCTTCGTGCCTCTACTTCTTCGTTTGCACCCTTTTTGTTCTTCTAGAAGGATGTTTTCATTTTTCAGGAAGGAACACATGCTTTCTGACAAGATCCCTGTGTATAACTTCTCAAGAATTGGAAGGCAAGAAATAGGGTGGAAATTGTCTACAACATTCTCTCTTGATGTATCCTTCAGGCAAAGCACTGTCCGCCCAAGTGTCATTTATGATGGTAATGGCTTTGTGCTGTTTAAGATTTTATTAAACTCGGCTGTGATCTTTCCATGTAATGTTGTAAGCTTCTTGATCCAGTACCCTTGAACTCCATTGGGTCCAGTGGACTTCCCATTAGGCATTTTGTGGCACTGCATCCTGATCCTATTTACCGTGATCCTATCCTCGTCTTGGACCATATTGTTGATTCTTGCTTTCAAGTGCTTAGAACCCTCCTGATAATCTTTCCTGTCCCCAAGAATCAAGCTTTCTGTAGGGTCCCAAGGGACACCGTATTCTAATCTTCGTTAACCATTTGTCTATATCTTTGCTTACAGTTCCCAATGCACCTATTATTATAGACACAGCCTTTACTGGTTTCATTCTCCAAATTCTCCCAATTTCAAACTTTAGGGGGTTGTAATATTATTTGTTTTTACGTCCTCTTTCTTTACGATTCGAAGGTCGAACGGGCATGCTGGGTCAATCAGTAGGCAGCTTCGTTGTTTCTTGTCTATTAATGTAATATCTACTCTATTGCTTTCCAGTTTCTTGTCCGTTTGGATAGGGAAGTCCCACAATATTTTGTATTTCTCTGACTCCATCACTCTTTCGACTCGATGGTTATACCATGTGTCTCCAGTTTCAAATCCCCAATTCTGGCACAGTTTCCAGTGTATACCTTTAACACCTTGGCCATGTCTCCATTTCTTATATATGATTATGATTATTATTATTAGTAGTAGTAGTAATAGTAGTAGTACTAGTAGTAGTATCATTATTATTATTATTATTATTGTTGTTGTTGTTGTTGTTGTTGTTTTTGTTGTTGGTGTCGTTGTCGTTGTTGTTGTAGCAATAAGTATTATGGTCATTGTTTTCACAAACTACGGTTTGGGAACTCTTTAAAAAACTTCTGTTTTTCTGGAAATTAAGTATTCTCCTCCAGGTTATCATCTATTCTCAGTAATATTACTGCAGTTGAAGATTTATATATTTTAGATAATCAGGTCAAGGGACTGTAGCTTTTAAGGTTTGCTCTTTCTGTAGACTTTCGAATAAAGATAGATTTTCTCTCGGTGAGAGACCCTGGTTTACCTTCTGTTATTGTATAACGCCCTAAGATATGCTTTCAATAAATAGTGTTATTTAGGGATTTTATGTCTTATCTCCGTTATAACAGTTCTCCACTTTTTGGAGTGTCTGGATTATTTCTGTTTATTACGTAGCACAAATATCCAAGTGCAACTCTAGTTGCTTCAAATATTGTCAATTCTAAAAATCGTTGCAAAGTTTTCCAAATTGTTCTACGTCTTTTCACATTGGCGCTGCGTTGATTTCACTTTTATTTGTACCTAGTTCTTAATAAAATCGTTTTCAATTGCAGTAGAACGGTTTGTTTTATTCAAAGAAGCTCCGTCGATTTTAGTAACGACGGATTATTTGTGATTTAGCACAGATATCTTCATTTATGCGTTCATTGTTTTCAAGCACTTCATTTGTTTTTTTTATGTATGTTGTATTACTGTTATTTTTATTATTTTTCATATCTGTCTCTTTGTTGTTGTTAATTTTTATTAAGAATTGATAAATCTTTTCTTTTATTTTCTATGTTCTTATCTATGTTTATCACGCTGTTTGCTTTGGTTTAGATAATCCTATATAAGTAATACTGAGGTAGTACCTACTTTCCTTTGTGATTATTGGGACTGCTGCATAGATTATTTCCTTTATTCCAGTGATATTGATGTTTGTATTTGTTTTCACAATGTCTACGATGGTTAGGTGCTTTCTCTTCTCCTTCTTATTAAGATTTATCGTTATGTTTTATCTATGAGAGTCACTTATTTTACTGCACAGAAATATATTCTATTTTAATTCTTTAGAACTTTTGCTTTCATAAATCTTTTTTATATTCGCTTTGATTATAATTCATTTGCATTGTTCTGCTTCCGTTTTTCTTTTTGTCATCGTATGTTAGGGTTTGATAATAATGTTTTTTCTCTTATTTTCTTAATTTCGAAGGCGCTATATATGTCCTTCCAGTTCATTGGTTTTCTTGTTTGTTCACATTTATGTTGTTTGCTTTGTAGAAGGAGAGAGTAATTATAAAATATGCACAAATTATGAAATCGTATAATCTGCATATCAATTTTAGATTTATATATTTGTGTAACTTGATGAATAACGTGTAACCATTTATTTAGATAGCTATCATTTTCATTAGGTGCAGATTTATATATTTTTGGTGACGGGGAATTGTCCATGCTCTATATTTTGCACTTGTTATGCCTCAAGCTCAGACTATACAGTCCTTTAACGTTCGGCGGAATGATATGGTTGTCATTTGCACTGTTTGACACTTTCTTATTATTTTGTGCTGAATTGTTCAGTTGCTGCTTTGATATGTGCTCAGTGAGTGTGTTTGCATGTGTTGATACTCAGGGTTTGCGGATATTATTAGCAATACAATATAATAATTTGTACAATTACACTCATATGTTGATGCATTACTAGCACAGGTTTGCTTAATGAATTCGAGGTGCTTAAGTAAATGATGCCTGTTATTATTTGTCACAGGTAGGCAAGCTGGTAGAGTCGTTACCGCGCGGGGAGAAATGCTTAGGAGCATTTCCTCCAACTTTATGTTCTGAGGTCAAATGGCACCGGGGTCGACTTTGCCTTTTATTCTTCCGGAGTCGATAAAGTGAGTACCAGTTACGAACTGGGGTCGATGAAATCGAGTACTCCCCTCCCCCAAAATTTCAGGCCTTCATGCCTAGTATAGAAAGGATTATTTGTCACGGATGTTTTTAGAACTATTATTTTGTAAACATCTTTTTTCCCTGTATAAATCCCAATTTGTGTGTTGGTGTGTCATCCTAGCATTGTTCTAAATTTCTCAACAACTTCATCACATTTGGTCCAAAATTATTCGTCGTCGTCGTCGTCGTTCACTCAGGATGTTGCTATTCTACCGACTCCTGCCCTAGATTTTGCTATATTTCATCCGGATCTGCCATGATTAAGCCTTCTGTATCTATTTTGAAAAGTGTCTTATAAATTATTTTCAGTATGTTTTTATTTCTC
>JAOPUL010000839.1:36960482-36975238 GCA_027564515.1 Octopus rubescens | reverse complement strand
AGTCAAAACCGTCTAACCCATGCCTGCATGGAAAAACAGACGTTAAAGGATGATGATGATGATGATGATGATGATAGAGGTGTCAGTCACACTTTGTTTGATGTTCACAACTGGCTGTTAGTTTATAATTCAAAGGGGAATTTATACCCCACTATAAGGTGATTCAATGATACTTAGAAACAAAATCATTATCCTTCCTGGATCATTATTGTGTTCAGACGCTAGTTCGTGTTGATAATTTCAGCATTGGATGTTCTTTCACAGACTCCTATTGTCCACTAAGACTCTACTTGCCTCCAGTTTCCATGGCAGAAATGGCTGAGAGGTGACAATCTGTCACAAGCCAAAATGACAAAAACATTTCCATAGTGCTTCCATTGTAAAATACAGCAGCAAGTTGTTCTTGCCATCACAAGATTGGTTGGATAAAGCTATTTATGTACTGCCAATAATACACGCTATCAACCTCTCTGCTGGTTCTCTGATACTCTGTCTAAGATCTGTATTTTATGCCTATCACACTTGACAGTTGAAGGAAGTTTGGGTTTTAACAAAGTACATATTCTTGGGGTAACACTAAACTTTAAGGAGGAATATATATGGCTTTGAAGTATAAATAGCATAAATGGGTGCTAATGAAGCAAGTACAATTTTGTTAATCAGGTTCAAAAAAGTCCATTAAACTGTGATTAAGGCATCAATGCTTACAATCATACAATTAATGCCAATTCCAGCAAATAGACATTTGTAAATTCTTATGAGATGTATAGCTCAGTTAAAAACTCAGTGTAATGCTTCATATGCCCTCTGTCATGAAACCTGAATATGTTGCTCCAACAAATCAATATTTCTATAATTTTATGTATTATTAAGTGAAAAATTAAATGTTTTTAAATCCAAGCCTCCTTCCCAGAAGCCACTGTGTTGTTCTTCCCCAGGACAGCCATCACTTTCTCTCTCTCTCTCTCTCTCTCTCTCTCTCTCTCTCTCTCTCTCTCTCTCTCTCTCTCTCTCTCTCTCTCTCTCTCTCAAGCAAATATGTAGTTGCCATTACTGTATCTCTTTCATTACTCTCTCTCTCTCCACCACTGTCACGCTTCCATCATTCCACATTTACTCTATTTTCCCCATCATACCCTGTTCCTCTCAAACTAATCAACCTGGCCCCTCTGTCATTACTCCCACTTTTATTCACGCTTTCTTGGTCAAACTGCTTTTAATGAACAGAGACACTGTAGGGTTGAGAAGGCCCTTTATTCTTGTCAAGGACGTGACAAACTTTCTAGTCTTGGCACCACAGAGTACACTGTGTAAAGTGGTTGGTGTTAGGAAGGACATCCAGTCATGAAAACCAAACCAGAAATGGAATAAATAACATGATCCTCTGACCCATCTGGGAGGTCATTAATTCTGAATCAGAACTTACTTGAACTATAACAACTCACCTAACCAATGCCAGCATAGAAAGCAGATGTAAAATGAGGATCGTGATAACAACTACAGTTAAAGCTAAACACGAATGGATTCAAAACAGTTGAAGCACCCTGTCAGAATAGTTAAGTTGTTGGGATGTTGATCCAAGCTTCATGAATTCATATCCAGCTTCAGTCATCATTTTATTGTTTCTTTAAGCAAAGCCCTACATCACCTTATTTCGAGCAGAAAAAAGAACCTCTATTTAGTTACTTGTCCTACTAGAAATAGCTGCCAAATCTCTCCCAAAGCATGCACCTGTCCTCTTTAAAAAAAGTAGTCTTAGATTGTCTGCAAAAAAAAGAAAGAAATTGATCATGGCTAGGCCCAGGCATGGTTGTGTGGTAAGAAATTTGCTTCCCAACCACATGGTTCTGGGTTCAGTCTCATTGCATGGCACCTTGGACAAGTATCTTCTACTATAGCCTTGGGCTGACCAAAGCCTTGTGAGTGGATTTGGTAGATGGAAACTGAAAGAAGCCCATCGTGTATATATATGTGTTTGTCACCCACCACTGCTTGACAACCAGTATTGGCGTGTTTACATCCCTGTAACTTAGCAGTTTGGCAAAAAAAATGGATAGAATAAGTACCAGGCTCTACAAAAATGTAGTAAGTACTGGAGTCGATAAGTTCGACTAACAATTCTTCAAGGTGGTGCCCCAGCATGACTGCAGTCTAATGACTAAAAGATGGCTGGAACATCTTTGATCATAGGTTTGCTAGATCAGGTATGACTTGGAGCAATGATCACAATAAATATACCAAAGTCAAGTGGGTAGCTCTCTTTAAAGAAGGGTATTTTGCAGCAAACATGTTAAATATTTCATATAAAAGTACTCCTTGTTTTTTCACCGATGGGCCTTCAGTGTTTCAGGTCCAACTACAGATCTTGCATTGATTTGGCTGTGGTATGATGGAAGTGTAGTCATTGCACAATATTATTTCTTAATACCTGGGGTAGATGTAAACCAAGCCGTTAAGAAATAAACAATGTTTGAATGATAAAGAAGTCATCACCATTTTTAATGCATGGTCACAATGGAACTCATTGAAGCAGATTTTCTGCAGCCAAATGCCCTTCTTGTAGCCAACAGTTTCCAAGCTAAGTTCTATTTCTCCATAGCCAGACATATTTTTTCACAAAAGATTGGAAATTGTATGACTGACATTTGTTTACAACATCACACAATGTCAAGACAAGGGGACACACACACACACACATGTATACATACATATTAGGCCTAGTGCTGTCATGAGCTCTAGAACTCATACAACCAATTTCCTCACTGGCGTCCATAATCCAGATGTAGTGTCATGTTTTCTTAGATTTTAGTAAATAAGTTATGAGTATACTAAATTATTAGTTATGAAAACCGTTCCTTTAAGATATTTACTGATTTTATTCAAATGCAAAAAGTGTTTGCTTCTGTGTGATCATTTTTTTTATTTTTCATATCATAGATTATAGGCTAAGGCATGGCTGTGTGGTTAAGACGGCTGCTTCCCAACCACATGGATCTATGGTTCAATCCTACTGCATGGTGCCTCAGGCAAGTGTCTTCTACTATAGCCCCAGGCTGACTAAAACCCTTGTGAGTGGATTTAGTAGACGGAAACTGAAAGAAGCTCATCATATATGTATGTGTGTCTATGTATCAGTGTTTCCTTGTCTTGATATCATGTGATCATTGTAAACAAGTGTCACCATCATACAGGTTGTGTCCTTCACTTCCAATCTTCTGTGAAAACGTTTGGCCATGGGCAGATATTACCTTACTTGGAAACAGGTAAGGGTTTGCAACAGGAAGAGCATCCAGCCATAGAAAATCTTTTTCAGCAAATTCTTTCTAACTCATGTGACTACAAATGGACATAAAAACAATGATTGCGAGGATAATGTTGGGCCTCTTCTAGTTTCCATCTACCAAATTCATTCACAAGGCTTTGGTCAGCCTAGGGCTATAGAAGAAGACACTTGCCCAAGGTACCACACAGTGGGACTGTATCTGAAACCATATGGCTAGGAAATGAGAAAATTTAGTTTGAGATAATAAAATACTTCTTTCCATGAACTCAAGTGTTCGCCTTTGAAACATGATACCACACAAAGGTGTGATATCACTTTTCAAAGATCCAAAGTGAGATGAAGACTCGGTCTTCTGTTGAGGAACCAATCCATATACAATTCTTATTTTTTTAAATGTAATGATGAGACATTGTACTGGATAGTGGGAAACAAGCCAACTTGTTTTCAAAGTAGAGTAAAATAGTCTGTTTCATGCTGTCTCACTGTAAAACATTCTACTTTCATATCATAGTCCTTTCACTGCCATTAGTAAAGGCACCTGACTGTAAAAACAAAAATAGAGACATACCAACAAGAAAGGCTTTATGTGGTTGCTCAGCCTGCTAGAAATAGCAACCAATTCTCCCTCAAATCCACCATGACATCTTAGAAAAAAGGCATATTGTCTAATGTTGTCCTTGGTGAACTGTGTCTGAGAAAAAGATATGGCCACAGCTCAATCAGGGTTGACTTGGGGTCAAATAACAACTAAAAATAAAGAGTATTGTGTCATACTTTTTAAATTATGAATGTATGGAAACCTTATAAATTGAAAATGTTTGATTATCATCATTTAACATCTGGCTTCCATGCTGGCATGGGTTGAATGGTTTGACAGAGTCTGACAAGTTGGAGGACTGCATCATGCACCATGCCAAAGTAGACATTGTGTCTACTTTGGCATAGTTTCTACAGCTGGATGCCCTTCTTACTGCCAACCACTTTATACATTGTACTGGATGTTTTATTCATAGCACCAGCACAAGTAATTCTTGCCTCATATCTTATAAGTCTACGTGCTTAAATGACCCCTATAACCAAAGACAAACAGAAGTAGGAAGTGGATAATGATCCCAGATGGAGAGATGAGCGGAGAAAGGATGAGTATTGCAGGGAACAGGGAAAAGAGAAGGGATTAGTGACAGGGTTGAGAAAAATGGAAAAGATAAGGCTGCCGTTACATGTTACTGTTTCAGTTAACCTTTCAGAATATCTACTTTGATATCTTGTAGCTGTGTTGTTAGCATTAGATAACACATTTATATTGGTGTGAAACAACTTATGAAACACATATCACTACACCTATCATTGAAAGCAGTTCTCTGTCGTGGCCTTGGCTACAGTTAGTAAAAGAAACTATAGAGCATATCTGAATATGCAGAACATTTGATCCAAACATATACTGTCCCTTGTTAACGAGGATCCTGTTAGGTATATCACATGGAACACTGTCTCTTCCCCAAATATATTAACTTTCCTCCACTCTCCATATTGGTTTCAAATTTTGGCACAAGGCCAGCATGTTTTGGAGAGGGGGTAAGTAGATTACATCAATCCCAGTACTCAACTGGTACTTATTTTATCAACCCAAAAAAGATGAAACGTAAAGTCAACCTTGGAGGAATTTGAACTGAGAACGTAAAGATGTACAAAATGCCGCTAAGTATTTTGCCTGTCACGGTAACGATTCTGCCAGCTTGCCGCCTTTCCACTCCATATTAACTGCATGAGTTTCACTATTTCCTTCACTCTTTTGATCTAAGCAAAGGTCATTTTTTGGTCTTGTAGAGGTGGGATGGCCATGTGAATATAGTATTAGACAACCACCTGCTCTTATATTATGAATTCAGATCAACTCCAGGAATTTCATATTTCATTCATTATATTTCAGAACTTGGGAATGATGCTTGTGATAGACTGTGAGCTCTTAAAAGTTTTGAGACTCGGAAAGCAGTTACCTCTTACACTACTTCATTAATTTGGGACAAAACCCTTGATTTTTCAGACATTATAAAAAGACAACCAAATCAAACTACAATGTGTGCATGAACCTTATTTTCAATACAAAATTATTTCTTACTGTTTTCTTCCAATAGGTTTTTTAGAAAATATAAATTCAGAACACATCTATTAGAAAAAACAAGAGAGGGAAAGCAAAGATGACAGAACTATTAACATCCAAAATAGATTCTCCTGAATTTTATGCTTTATTTACTCCCCAACTGGAATTACTTATCAAAATGTTTAAAAAACACAATCATATGCTCAGGATTACTGGTGGGGCAGTACGAGATCTTTTAATGGGAATAGGGCCAACTGACATTGACTTCGCTACAACAGCCAGCCCTGAAGAAATGAAGATAATGTTTACTGAAGAAGATATCCGAATGATTAACCTGAATGGCCAAAAGCATAAAACTGTCACTGTAAGGATTAATGACAAGGTAAGCCATTATTCACATAAGATGTTATTAAACTTACCTTATTTTTCACTTCTTTAATTTTTAATGTTTTTCTATTTTCTTATTTGAAAGGATTTAATATTCATCCAGTCTAGATAAATTTCATTAAAGGATAAAGTTTCTTTCATTCCTAACATCAACCACTTTACAGTGTGTGCTGGGTGCTTTAACATGCCACCGGCACTAGACTCGCAGTGCTAGTGCTTTTTACATGGCACTGTCATGAGTGCTTTTTACGTAGCACTGGCACAGAACTCTCGGCATGTGTTTTAACGTGGTAGGACTTTTGACGCGAGTGCTTTTTGCACAGGACTCTCAACTTGGGTTAACATACACACACACACACACATATATGTGTGTGTGTGAAGGCACACAGCTCAGTAGTTAGAGCATCGGGCTTACAATCGTGAGGTTGTGAGTTCAATTCCTTCCCGGACCAAGCTGTGTGTTGTGTTCTTGAGCAAGACACTTTATTTCATGTTGCTCCAGTTCACTCTGCTGTAGAAGTGAGTTGCGACGTCATTGGTGCCAAGCTGTACCAGCCTTTGCCTTTCCCTTGGACAACATCAATGGCATGGAAAGGGGGGACTAAGATGCATGGGCAACTGCTGGTCTTCCACAAAAAAACAACCTTGTCCGAACTTGTGCTTCGGAGAGGAACTTTCTAGGTGCGATGCCATGATCATTCGTGACCGAAGGGGGTCTTTACCCTTTACCATATATATATATATATATATTATTGAGGCATTATTATAGATGGATGCTTTTCTTGTCACTAACTTTTAATTGTTTTACAAGTAAGAGATCTTTTATTCCACATATCTATGGAGGCAGACTTGAAACAAGTAGACAAGTTTTTGACAGAAGTGACACAGCACCACTCGCAGCAACTGTCCTAGTCCACAAATGTAAACAAAAATACACACACAGATACACATATATATACACGCATATATATATGCATTCATACATACAATGGGCTTCTTTCAGTTTCCAACTAACAAATTCACTCACAAGGATTTGATCAACCTAAGGCTAAAGAAAATATTTGCCCTAGGTACTGTGCAGTAGGACTGAACCCAAAACCACTTGGTTGGGAAGTGAACTTCTTAACCACATAGCCTTGCTTGCAACACTAATCTAGACAAATGGTGTTGAGTAGGCAGTAAATTCCTAGCAGACTAAGTCATCACTACTTGCACTTTAATAAAGATCTTGTTTTAAGGGCCAGCATCAGAAACCCTTCCCACTATTTCTCCCTCCCTTATATCCAAAATCAATAGACCTGATCAATCACCAATTAGTGGATATCTTTGACCACAAAATGACCAATAATTTACTCCTTATTTCACCATTAGTTTAAGGTAGCTAATTTGTCACTTAGCTGCTAGGCTATAAGTTTCCAATCAGTTTGATATTTCTAATATTGATATCTATTCATTTTCTTTACTGACTTACCTCCTTCCTACCAAGCACCCACCGCCACCCTTCTCGGTAATGATTCTTCATGAGGCTCCAGGGTTGATAGTGTGTATCAGAATGAGTTCCAACTGTATTTGCTGCAACAGAGCAGTATGTCAGAAAACTAGTGATTCAAGAGATGAGAGACAGATGGAATCTGCACAGAGGAACAATTTTATGGTATATCTGTTGCAGGTATGGCTGTGTGATTAAGAAGTTTGTTTCCCAACCTTATGGTTTTGGGTTCAGTTCCACTGTGTGGAAAATTGGACAGGAGTAACCTTCTTTGCTGAGTCACTGAAATGTGTTTCCATAGATTAACATAGATTGCTGTAGAGAGAAAAAGATAGAAAAGTTGGATGAAAGTAAGAGTTAGTTTTATAACTTACAGATAATAGAATGACTGACTACATTGTGTCAGCCACTCTTTTAATTACTTCAGAAGGGTGAAGGGTAAGCAGTTTCCTTGTCATAGAAGTGGCAGAGCTTGAAAAGTTGACTTGAAGTAGCAGACTGTGTGGGAAGTGAGGTTAAGTTGTGTGGTAAGAAGATCATTAGGAAATGGTTGGATGATCCAGTGGATGCAGAAATAATTAGTGTTTAAGCACAAGGCTAGCATCTTGGAAGGGAAGGGATTAGTTAATACCATCAACTGTATTACATGATTGGTACTTTGATTTATCAACATTGGGGGGATGAAAAGCAAAGTTTACCCCAGCAGGATTTTTATCCAGAAAGTAAAAAGTTGAAAAACAGAAATACGGAAAAAAAAAACGATTCTGTCAGCTCACAGAACTTGAATGCAACAATGAAAATAGCTGGATTTAGAGTAAGAAAGGGGTCAGTGATGTTTGGAATGCCAGTGTGTCAGTGACAGATACAAGTATGAGAAGGTTGTAAATGAAGCAGTTTGGAATGATAAAGAATTCAATGTCTGTGCATTCAGCATCAATGTGGGAGAAGTGTGAGAGTCAAGAAGAGTTTTATGTATCAAAGTCATTGAGGATGATGATGAGTTTAGAAAAAGGAGAAGGCAAAATAGATGTCCTCAGTGCATGATAAGCAGAAAAAAAGGAAAAAATGACATTCCGCCAGTTGTGATGACAAAGGTTCCAGTTGATCTGATCAACAGAACAGCCTGCTCATGAAATTAATATACAAGTGGCTGAGCACTCCACAGACACATGTACCTTTAATGTAGTTCTCAAGGAGATTCAGTGTGACACAAAATGTGACAAGGCTGGCCCTTTGAACTATAGGTACTACTCATTTTTGCCAGCTGAGTGGACTGGAGCAATGTGAAATAAAGTGTCTTGCTCAAGGACACAACGCACCATCAGGAATTGAATTCATGACCTTACGACCATGAGACAAATGCCCTAACCACTAAGTCTTGCACCTTCACCCACTTCTTGTATTAGATATGTTAACACTAATTTAAATATTATTTTTCCTGCAGAATAGCATCTCTGAGTTATCTATTTTCTAAGCCATTCTATTTTACGGATAAATGAATGCCATGATACTTGGAGAGGTGGATGGATGACTAGACATATTTATGTCATCTTGGATAGTTGATTGGATGAATGGTTAGATCAATATCTATAGAAGAACTGAATCATTGAATGAATGGTTAGTTTAACATTTAGTTTAGCTGTAGGATCAAGGAATGAATAAATGAAATTGCTTATCAAGTGGCTGGATCGAGAAATGAATGAATCAGTTGAATAGATTCCAAAATGTATCAATGGTTGGCATTATTGTTATTGTTGTATAATCCCCTTATCAAGCAAACCTACAAGCAAGGACATTCCAACCATGACAATCATGTATTTTTTAAGAATATCCATCTATCCATCTTCTCTGCTCACTATTCCTGGAAGGGTTGTAGGAGTAGATTCCTCAGGCACCTCCTCCATTGGGTCCTATCTGAAGCAGTCATCATTTGACTTTCCTACTGGATTCACAAGCGTGACCAATTGTGACTATGGATATTATCCAACCATTTTTTTGTCTACTCTTTGGTCTCCTGCCAGTTGTCTCTACTTGAAAAATCCATCTTGTAATTCTTTCCTGCGGCATTCTAATCACATGTCTGTAGTACCAGAGCTGTGACCTCTCAATGTGGAGAAGTAGCAGCTTTACCTGGAGACATTCCCTGATCTTTGAGCTATGCACAATGTCAAGTATTGTTACTCCAGAGATCCTTCAGAGTAACCCCAATTCGGCCACTTGTATTAAGAATATTATCTGACATTCCTTTATTCAAGATGATCAGGAGTGATTGAAGGAGATTTGGCAGCTATCTCTAGCAAGATGAGTGACTGCTTGGAAGCTCTCTTGCTGGCTCAGTGTATCAGTGATTAAAAGAACAGATTACTACTGGCTTACAAGAGATAACACAAATTAGTTAATTTTCACCATTTTACAGAAGCCATGTTCAATACTAATTTCTTACATAAATATAAGGTAGAGGCAAGGCTGTGTCGTAAGACACTTGCTTCCAAATCCCATGGTTTAGGGTTCAGTCCCATTATGTAGCTCCTTGGGCAAGTGTCTTCTACAATAGCCACAGTCCAACCAAAGTATTGTGAGTAGATTTAGTAGATGTAAATTGAAAGAAGCCCATCATATATGCATGTTTATGTATATGTGTGTGCGTGTGTGTGCGTGTGTGCGTGTGTGTGTGTGTGTGTGTGTGTGTGTGTGTGACTGTGCTACTGTTTCCTTGCTTTGACATCACATGATAGTTGTAAACAAGTGTCACTGTCATGCAAGTGGTGTCCTTCATTTCTAATCTTCTGTCAAAACATGTCTGGTCATAGGGTGGGGGAAATATTACCTTACTTGGAAACAGGTGAGGGTTGGCAACAGGAAAGGCATCTGGCTGTAGAAAACCTTCCTTAACAAATTCAATCTGACCCAAGCAAACATGAAAAAGTAGACATTAAAACGATGACGACGACGACGATGATGATGATGATACAAGGCCAGAAATTTGGGAGGAGGAAATAGTCAATTATATTAACGCCAGTTAATGAGTGATACTATATTTTATCGATCCCTAAGGCAGATCTGTTATAGTTATACTTAACCAATATCTGGCATCCTCTGTGGTTCCATGGATGCTGCAAACGTATTGACTTGTCTTTCCTTCATAGCATATCCATAAGAGGAGAGGTTGTAAGTGTACTTGTGGTGAGGTACTTGCTTCTGGAAACAGCCCAGGCATAGCAGAGGTGGTTAAGTTACTGTCTCTGCAATATCATCGACCAATAACAAAAAAAGGCCAACCACTTGACTAGCACTTTATTTTAGTAACCCCAGAAGGTTGAAAGGCATAGTTTCCCTTCACAGGATTTGAACTATTGTTAATTATTGATAACAAATCATCTTTACTTGTCTCTAATTTCTTCATGTCACTTTTCTTTCATTCATAATATTCTGTTTCCTTCCAATATCTCACATTTCTCAATTCCATCTCCATCTTTCTTGCTCTCTTCTTATCTCTGTTGATGTATGCTCCTTTTTTTTCCTATGCTCTCTTGTTATTAAACCTTGCTTTTCTACTCCCAATTTTCCCTCTCTCTCTCACCACACACACACACACACACACTTCCATTCTCTCTTTTAACACCTTTTTTCCTACCACACCTCATTTTACACCTCTCATTTGCTCCTATTCTCATTTTTCTCAATATTTCAAACAGTCAATATCCGTGTGCGTGTATATATATATATATATATATATGATGACTTGATTATCAGCTTGTCTATTTGTCTGTCTATGTAACTACCTTTCTCTCTATCCATCCATTCATCAACACATTTCATTGACTGTTTGCCTAAATCTCCCCTTCCTTCTCTCTCCTTCTCCCTCCCCCTCTCTCTCTCTCTCTTCTATTATTCCATCAGTTCACTCATGTCCCAACCACAATCATCTTTTCTGTCTCTCTCTCTCTCTCTCTCTCCTATTTATCTTTTGTCTTGCAATTATTCCAATCTATCTCAATGTCATTACACACATGTTAAAAAAAAATGATCTGGCTGCATCTCTCTCTCTCTCTCTCTCTCTCTCTTTCTCTCTCTCTCTTCCTCCTACTCTTCTTCTCTCTCTTTTCCTCATACATACACACCATTTGATATCCTCTCTCTAAACATTGTTTCCTCCCGCTCTCTCTAAAATCTTGCCTCCACCTCTTGTTCTTTTCTCCATTCATTTTTCCTTTCGTTTTCTCCTCCTAAAAAGTGACAGCCAGATGTGCCTAAGTGTTGTATTCATGTATGTGTAAGAGTGTGTTCATGTGTGTATACGAGTGTGTGTGTGTGTGTACAAGTGTGTGTGTGTGTGCTCAGCAACAGGAAGAATCTCTGTGTGAATATCAAATAAACTTGAAGAGTCACACACCGTCATTGTTGTTGTTGCTATTTTTATAGTGCACAACAGACCAACGTTGTTGTCGAAAGCTAATCAATATATCTGTAACAGTTATCAATGAGAGAACACCACCACCGCTACTACTACTACTAATAATAATTATAATAATAATGATAATAATAATAACAATAATAATAATACCACCACCACTATTACCATCACTATTAGCTCATCTACTACAACTACTACTACTACTACTACTATTGCTACTACTACTATCACCATATCTACTACTACTACTACAACTACTACTATCACCATCACATCTATTACCACTACTACGACTGCCACCATCCCCACCACTGCCACCTTCACCATTACAACAACAACTACTACTACTACTACCACTACTACCACCGTCACCACATCTATTACTACTATTGCTACTACTACCATCATCACATCTAACTATTAACTATTACCACTACCACCACTACTACTACTACAACTACTATATTGCTGCTGCTGCTACCACCACCACCACCACCACCACCAATAACATTAATGATAATGGTTTCTTGTATGTGCCACAAGGGCCCAAACATTAGGAATGTTACAAAGGTGAAAGACAAAGAAGAACAACAACAACAACAACAACAAACAGCAGGGGATGAAAAGATTGATATTAACAAACAATAAAAACACCTTGATAAATAAATAAATGAATAAATAAATGACAACAAATAGCAATAACAATGTGGAACAATGAATTAACAATAAGAAAGGACCCTCTAAATAGCAGGGGCAAACAACCATGTAGTGTGATTCTAGGTACCCCATTACGTAAGCTTTGAGTACCCTGAGACATCAAAAGCTAAAGCCTTCTCCCACTTCTTGCTGCCAAGCCACAGCCCCAGTTAGTATAGACTTGTTTAGTTGCTCTCACCCGTGTTTCATTAAATTTAATAGAGAGCTACACCTCTTTCTCTTTCTTTCTTTCTCTCTACTTTCACTTTCCTCTTCATGTATGCAACTGCTATTGTTTCGGCTTATAGAGACACAAACAGCTCGTTCTTGTTCATTGAACACTAGATATTTTGATCATAAACACTTGTGCTGTTGTAGTCTGCTGCTGCTGCTGCTGCTGCTGCTGCTACAGAGGTGGTTCCCTGCCCTTGATATAGTCGATTCATTTCCCATGTGTTGGGTGCATATGTGTGTAAGTGTGTGTGTGTGAGTGTGTGGATGTGGATGTGTGCACAATGTGTGCATAGGAACGAGGTGTTGTCTTTCATCACGATTTCTTAATTTCAATTCGAGTTGTTCTATTATAGAGAAGAAAAAGAACTGTTGTAATGGCTGTTGTTAGCTTTAGGTTAGCCCTGCTGATTGATCAAGTAGACCTATAATCAAAAGCATTCCAACCATGACCACATCATCTTTTCATATATCCATGACTTCATTATCCAATGTGTCTTCCCATATTTTTTTTTTATGACAGTGGTGTAATTTGAGAGAGATTTGGCAACTATTTCTAGCTGATGGAACAACCACCCAGGGGCTCCTTTGTTGGCTCATCGTACATTGAGTTATATGAATTAGCCCCAGGTCAGCAATGATTTAGCAGAACTATAAAATGAATATCATGAAATTGCTCACCAACAATTGTTGATCTCCCCCCCCTCTCTCCCTATCTATCTATCTATCTATTTATTTATCTCTCTATCTATCTATATGTCTATCTATCTATCTATCTATTTATTTGTCTATCTATATATATCTGTTTACCTGTTTATCTGTCTATCTGTTTATCTGTCTATCTATCTACCTATCTATCTATCTATCTATCACTACTAAAATGGTCTCTGCTCTTCAGAAATGGCTGGTCTCATGCCTCCTCCAACTCAGATGCTCCCAACTCACACGCTTCTCCTCTTCTCATCATTCCGACCTGTTTCTTTTGACCCTCCCCCAGATCTTGCAGTACTTTCTTTCCCAAAACATTAGTCCCCTGGATTTACTTCCCTGCAAATATTCAAGAACATTATCAGTCACATTGATTTCACCAGTCTCTGAGAAAAGTGAAGGCCATTGGCATAACACTTTCATCCAGACCAAACTACAAGAGGGGAAAAAAAAAGAAAAAAGAAAAAGGGGGCACCATCACATAAGGCCAATGAGGAAACCCCACATAATTCCCAGACTGCTCTGTCAACCAAAGACTTGTACCCACTTCCAAAAATTCTTCCCACAAGTACATATTCAGTGCATGACCATAATCTCAGACCATGCTTGCCATTTCCACCTACCTTACCTATCTTCAGGGCCAGCACTAAGAAGTGCAGAGCCCAATTAGAGAAATGTCAGTGTGGCCCTCTACTCTGAAAAAGCTGAAGATTGATGTTTTATGCTTCGTGTAGTACACCAGCCCCAGCTCAAAAGCATTGAGGGCTTGAGGCGCCACCATTAACCACAATGATATACTAAAAATTCATCATAACATCCTCCACTCGAGCGTGTGCGTGGGGCCTTCTCTTAGCACAAGGCCCAATTTGAACAAATCTGCCTATCTTTCAGCAAATTTATGAAACAGGTAAAGTGGATGGGATTAGGAAAGACATCCAGCCATAGAAACCATGCCAGAACAGACTATGGAACCTGGTGTGGTCACTGACAAGCCATCCAACCCATGCCAGCATGGAAAACGGATGTTAAATCTTGATGATGATGATGATGATAGAACAATCTATTACATTGAGCCCAATACTTGACAAGTAATTATTTCCTTGTCTCTGGGTTGGTGAAAGCAAAATTAACTTTGGCAGGATTTCAACTTAGAATGTAAAAAAAATGTGACTCAGTATTACAAATAATTGAATCTATCGCTCTAACGATTCTGCCACTCACCACAGTCTTAATACAATATAAAACAAAAATGAAGTTGCGTAATGTCTTCCTAAAATGAGGGCAAAAAAAGTCCCTACTTGAGAAAAATGAACAAAGCCATGGCTGTGTGGTAAGAAACTTGCTTCCCAATCACATGGTTCCGGGTTCAGCCCCACTGTGTGGCACCTTGGGCAAGTGTCTTCTACTATAGCCTCGGGCCGACCAAAGCCTTGTGAGTGGATTTGGT
>JAOPUL010000839.1:36944915-36957368 GCA_027564515.1 Octopus rubescens | reverse complement strand
GCTCCTGTGGTACCGTCCCACCCATGCTAGCATGGAAAACGGACGTTAAAGGATGATGATGATGATGATATATATATGGAAATGTCTCAACCACATGATGAGCCGCAGAGGAGGCCTTGGAGCGAAGTGTGTGGGCATCGGTTTTGCGAACAGCCCATCTGAACCCTGCATTGATGCTCTCCACTTCTACTTCTTTTTCAAGTCCAATGGCAATGTCCACACAGGCAATGGGAGCAGGCTCGGTAGGCTGAAAGCTTCTAACCTGTAAACACACATTGGTGACGTGCACGTGATGGTCGTTTTTCTCCTGATGCAGGATTTCAGCAGCTGTGTACACCACAGACCTCCCTGTACAGGGAAGCCCCTAGAAAAGGTGGGGTAAGCATCTGCTCTTTTCGTCTGGCTGGTTTACCGCGACTGGCAGGCATCCATCTCATCGGTAGAAAATTTCAAACTGAGACTAGACCCTGTCGTCGGGTTTTTCAATCTCATTCTCTGACTTTGGGCGCATGGAATGTGAGAACTCTGATGAGCATGCAGACCACACATCAACCTGGAAGGCGTACCATGCTTGTTTCCCAAGAACTCGCCCACTTCAACATCAACGTAGCTGCTCTGAGCGCAACGCGTTTGCCCGGAGACGGCAGCCTGAGGGAAGTTGGCTACATGTTCTTTTGGAAAGGAAAGGATGCCAATGAACCTTGCATTCATGGCATCGGACTTGCCATCAAAACCGAGCTGGTCAAGAAACACAACCTGACCCCAACGTCAACAAGCAAGTATCTGATGTCCATCCGAATCCCGCTTTGCAATAAGTCCTACCTTACGCTGCTCTCAGTCTATGCCCCAACTCTAGACTCATAACAAGATTAAAGGTGCTTTTTATGACTCTCTCAACGCTACTATCTGAGTTGTTCCGTAAAACAATAAACTAATCGTCCTTGGCGACTACAAGTTGTTCCGATTTGTCCAAAAAGAACGGATTAAAGTAACAGCAATCCATATTCAAATAAATGGGAAAATCTTATCAAGGAAAAATGTAATGTTAAGTTATATCAATGCAGCATCATTATAAATTATAATAATGTCTATGTATAGGTGGTGCACCAGCATGACCTCAGCCCTGGGCTGGAACTAGTAAAAGATAAAAGATATATGTGACATAAAAGTAATATTATGTTAATGCATTATTAATATAAATAATATACGGAGATCAAAAGCTCCGTGCAGGACATACATGATGTTAAGTGACTTACCGACCCGAAAATCAGGGAGAAGTAAATTCTGATTTAAAATTTAAAGTATGGATAATTGAAAAATGTTAGACTATCCATGTAGATATTGATTGGATGACATATAGACCAGGGGCAAGCAGACATAGAATTGTTGGTTTCTACAGCTGGATGCCCTTCCTAACACCAACCACATCACAGTGTGTGCTGGGTGCCTTTAACGTGCCACCTGCACTGGACTTTCGACGCTCGCTTCCGTACAACTTAGTAGGACGCCGCTTCCCATACAGCCACTGTATAGCAGCGGAACATCACCTCCTGTACAACCGCTTCCATGCAACATTTGAGTGGGAACTCTCTTCTTATACAGCATAGCAGAGACAATTGAGAATCATACTTTGCTTCGCACAATATAGAATGGGAAACTCGCTCACTTCCCGTACGACATAGCTGAGACAATTGAGAATCTTATTTGCCTCGTACAACTCACTTCCCGAAAACAAACAAAGAGACAATTGAGAATCGTACTTTGCCTCCACCTGGCACTTTGGATTGCTAGAAAGTCTTCGTTGTCAACCTGGAACACCTTTTAGCAACTGAACTCTCGATATGGCCGCCTCTAGCAACTGAATTCTCGATGCGGCCGCCTCTAGCAACTGAACTCACGATGCGGCTGCCTCTTGGCAACTGAACTCTCGATGCATCAGCCTCAAGCCTCTTGATGCTGCCGCCTCAAGCCTCTTGATGCTGCCGCCTCAAGCCTCTTGATGCTGCCGCCTCAAGCAACAAGACATTGCCGATGCTGCCATCTCAAGCAACAAGACATTGCCGATGCTGCCGTCTCAAGCAACAAGACATTGCCTATACTGCTGCCTCAAGCAGCAAGACATTGCCATTGGTGCTGCCCAAGCAACAAGACATTGTCATGCTGCCGCCTCAGCAACAAGACTTTGTCGATGCTGCCACCTCAAGCAACAAGACATTTCCATAAACTCTCGGATCCTTTGTAACTATTGGATTCAAATTTTGGCACAAGGCCAGCAATTTCGGGGGAGGTGTAAGTCGGTTATATTGACCCAATGTTCAACTGGTACCTATTTTATCAACCCTGAAAGGATGAAAGGTAAAGTCGACCTCAGCTGAATTTGAACTCAGAACATAAAGACAGACGAAATGCCACTAAGCATTTTGCCAGCTAGTAGCCTTATCCTTTGTAAATATCGCATACAGGACTGTTATTGCATGCAATGTTGAGTGGCTGTTTAAAAGTAGAGTGAACAGTCCTGTCCCTATGAGTAAAGTTGCAGCAATTTCAGATGGGCCACTCTAATAATGCAATAGCAATCTGCTTGAGTGAATGAAGTTTTGTTAAAATTTGGTTGATCAAAGGTTTTACCTGTTCCATCAGAAGTATCAAGGAAAATAATTCCTCTCATGTCAGATGTCACCAATTGTTTTCTTTTTTTATGTATCAAACCAAGAGCAATTCATTTTGGTAGACATACTGTTCCAGTTATTGAATGTTATAGTTGGTTGCCTGAAGAATCTTTCAACTGAGATTTGTGACTGCAGTGCTTCTGGAGGTGGTAGTTTACCCTGATCAAAAACCTTACCTGCCATGGAATATATAGTATTTTCAATGAAGATACGTGCTTGGTTGTATATGGCCGAGGTTAACTCTAGATGTGGGTTTTTTAACTCTTGTGCTTGACAAAGTACTTTTTTTATCATGCTGTACTGATGATTATGCCAAAGTTGTTGAGAATTGAATGATGAACAGGCATAAAAATGATAACAAAGGAGCTTTCATCTTGCTTCTAATCTATATACAAAACTACAGCTTCTTTCAAGACACTGTTCCAGTCTACATCATCTTTCAAAAGGCATCTTCTCTGGCAAGTTTTATGGTATGTTACACAGATATATCAAACAACTGCTTTGAGGTCCTGGAATAAGAGTGGAACATGATTGTTTAGCACAAGTTTTCTGAGTTATAAATAGGTCATTAAAATTCTTCATTTAAAAATCATTTTCTTCAAAACGTTAGTTTGCAGTTTCTAATACCATGAAAGAAAGAAAATAATTTATTCTTTTATTATTTTATATTTAAATTTGTATTTATTTATATCAAGTGTTCCACCAGTATGTGTAACAATAGCATGAGACAATTATATTGCACACAAAATATATAAAGAGTATAAATAATGGCTTCAAATTTTGGCACAAGGCCAGCAATTTCAGGGGAGGTCTCAACTGGTACTAATTTCATTGACCCCCGAAAGGATGAAAGGCAAAGTCGAACTCAAAATGTGAAGATGGACAAAATGCCACTAAGTATTTTGCCTGGTCTGCTAACAATTCTGCCAGTTTACCGTCTTACAAAAAGTATATATTGGAACACATTCATTATGAAAAATTCCTCTCTAAAAGAAAATCACATTTTCAAAAAGTTAGTCTGTGGTTCCAAATACACCATGGCAGATAGAAAATATACTTATTATTTGATGTTTAACCCTTTAGCATTCAAACCGGCCATATCCAGCCCAAATATTTTACCTGTTTTATGTTGAAACCAACAAGTTCTGGCCTCTTACACCTACCCTACAATGTCATTCTAAAAATATACAGTGACATCATTGAAATCTCAAAGTTACAAGATAATGTATGATTAATTTAAAATGGTGTGAATAAATAAGCATTTCATTGGACGGAGTAATCTGAATGCTAAAGGGTTAAACCGTTCTTGTAAAATATTCAGGTATTAGGCTTTATGAATCAGACTGATAATTCTTATACACTTTGAAATATATTCAAACATTATATAAATTAACAGTTTGGTTTGTAGAATATAATCCTGAATATTTTAGAAACATATACAAATTTAGTGAGACAATGAAAGAATAAATTATTTTCTGTCTCCCATGGTATTTGAGATCATGTAATAACTTTCCAAAGATATTACTTTTGAACATGAAAATTTAATGACAGCATTCCAGATATGTCTGTGTATAAGTGTGTGTGAGAGAGAGAGGGGGGGGGATATTAATGAACAGCCAATAGAGAAAAGAAAACCATATTTTGATGTGACAAACTGGCATTTCTGTGCCTTGCACTATCACTCCTACTCCTTTACAATTTTCAGTCTTTCTACATCACTTTTCTTGACTTACCCCTATTTTACCGTAAGGGGACCTCAAACTTGGGATTTTTGTTCCTACATTATTCTGGGTTGTATCTGGATTTCCCTGCAAAAATAAAGATTTGTTGGGAAATGGTGATGTTGTTTCAAGACAAACAGACATTGATGCTTATAGATATAGATTATTAGCCATATTTCAATGCTGAATAATTAATGTTTATTACATTTATTCTTCCCTAATTGGCTCTGTGAGCTTTTAGACTTGAAAATAAAAACCATTTATTGTTTTGTTTTCCATCCTTATTATCAAGTAGCCTTATTTTTATATGTATATACGATGAATGTACATATGCATCATGTATATGGATACATGTGTGCATGTAAATGTTTGGTTTAAATGTCAGTGAGAATAAACAGATCAATAACATTTATAACAATTTATATTTCATGGTTTATAGGAAAACTTTGAAATTTCCACACTTCGAACAGATTCAGCAATTGTCAAGGGAGCTGTTACAGAAGAACTTAATTCGTATTGGCAGCAAGATGCTAACAAAAGAGATCTCACCATTAATGCAATGTTTCTCGGTAAAGTATAAAACCAATTATTTCTTTTGTCACATTATGTGAAGGTTTGTATAGTTGTTCTTTCATGGAAAGATGAAAAGCAAAGCTGACTTTGGTAGAAACTGAACTCAGTGGCACAAGTTTGAATACAAGATCAGATAACATATTTTTCCTGGCTACTAGTCTCTGTGTCTCTGTTTCTCTTCCCTAATAATGGTTTCTGGTTTAGACACAAAGCCAGCAATTTTGAGGGAGGGGATTAGTTGATTACATAAGTGTGGGAACAAAATTTGCTTAGGGGGTGCAAACACAGGTCCAACCCAGGATGTTCAAAGCATTTGCATTGGCCCCTAAACATTTTAGGGGATGCTCTTGTGCCCCCTATTCCCAGGCCTATGATTACATTGATCCAGTAACTGACTGGTTACTTTAGTTTATAGACTCCCAAAAGGGTGAAAGGCAAAGTTGACTCTGGTGCAATTTGAACTTGGAACATAAATTAGAAGATATACCACGAAGCCTTTAACAATTCTGCCAACTTGAGCAATATCAACTAAATCAACCATCATTTTATGTCTGGTACTGATTTTATCATACAGTTGACCCGACCCTGGCAGTATTTGAACTCATAACATTGAAAGACAAATTCGATGCTGCATTACATTTAGTCCAGCATTCAACCACCAAATGTAGACTCATCACAAAAATTTCTCTGCTGCCTTTAACAAGTGAATATTTATAGCAATCAGCAAATTTACCTTGATTCTGATCACCCTAAAATTATGATTTTAATTGCTTGTTAATTATACATATACATTTGAAAACTAAGATTCATTTGCTAAATTTAGTATCGACACAAGAGTCAGTCACATTGTGCAGCAGCCCAATCAAGAGTCTTCTACAATACCTTCTGGCTGACTCCTAGGCCTTGTGAGTGAATTTGAAAGATGGAAACTGAAAGAAGCCTGTCATATTTTGTGTGTGTGTGCTCATGCATGTGAGTGTGCATGCATGTGTGTGTGTCTGTATGCTAGTTTACATCTGCACTTTACAAAAGTTGTCAGCTATGGACAATGTTATTGTCACTCCACCTGTAAATAAATTGCTTACTTCATGCCTTCAAACAGATGAAATAAAAAAAATTTCTTAACTTGAAAAACAGATAGGTCAGTGACAAGACAGACATTCAGCTGTAAAACTATGCCTCAATAATATATTCCTCTAACCCAGGCTAGTAAGAAAAATGAATGTAAAACAAATGAAACTGTTGATCCAAACCTGTTTGAAATGAACAGTTCTTAATCTATTATGAGTTGTTCTTCAAATAATGATACTAAACCCTTTGAGATTTTATCTAATGCTAGTTCCAACTATGATCGCTACTATTACTTTGACTCCTATCACTACTAATAGTAATACTACTACTACTACTTCTTCTACCATCACTACAACTACTATGATCTCACATATTTTTCCCTTTCTCCTTATTTTCCTATTGTTCATCCTGATATAATCTCCTTCTTATTGGGCATGGACAGTCCAAGGAATTCCAATATTAAAATATGTCTATCTAATCCTATTCCAGCATTTTTACTTGCGAAAAATGTTTGAAAGATTATCCTGTTTTCTTTACAAAACTGATAAATGGTTATTTTCTATCAACTGGATGTGCAACTTAAGTCAAAAGTGATTATGGCATGTGGGTGTGCATTTGAGCATTCTCACTACAATGTCTTTCTAAGCTGCAGTCCTATTTCTAGTTTTCATTAATCTTAACATGTCACCAGCATGGGTGATACGTTCCCGTGCCAGTGACATGTTAAAAACACTCGTGCCAGTGACACGTTAAAGGTACTTGGTACACTCTCTGGAGTGGTTGGTGGTAGGAAGGGCATCCAGCCATATAAACCAAGCCAAAACAGACTGGAGTCTGGTGCAGCTCTCCAGCTTGCCAGTCTCCAGTCAAATCATCTAACCCATGCCAGCATGGAAAACGGATGCTAAATGATGATGATGATTATCTACAGACATAGCCAAAAGCTCTCCGGCTTGTTAATCATCTAACCCATGCCAGCATGGAAAACGGATGCTAAATGATGATGATGAGGATGATGATGATTATCTACAGACATAACCAAAAGAAAAAGAAATACAAATTGACTGAGTTTGTAGTTTTAACATTGATAAATAAACAAAACTGTTAATTATCCCATGTTAATTAACATAACAGTTAATGATTTCCATGTTGATAAACAATTTCATAAGAAGCATTACAGCTCTAATTAAAATTCATGAACCACTTAATGGTTATTATTAACAAAAACATTCAGTAATTGTTTTATTGATTAATTTTTTAGTTACTTTTCAAGCTGTCCACCATAATCTTGCAGAAATATTGGTGTCTGGGCTATTGCTTTAAAATGGTTTCATTCCTTTTTCTTTTTCTCCCCTCCTCCTGAAATGAAAATCATAAGTTAACATAAAATATACTTGCTTTATTAGACTGCTAATGTGTTGATATATTTTTGGGGGAAGTCTGTGCTATTTTAAATGTATTGCCATTTAGTGTATATAATATTTTCTCAAAGACTGTTTTTCAGTTATTTCAAAATCTTAATACTATTTTTTTATGATTGCTTAATCACAATATAATTTATGTGAAGGTCTTGTCAATTCTTGAAAAGGAAATAGTATCATTTTCAAATAGCTTCCGACTTCTTAATTTTTATGTCTTGTCATCCTAAGTGAAATCATAGTTGTGGCTAGTGCTGGTGACACGTGAAAGGCACCCATGCTGGTGACACATGTGAGGCACCCATGCTGGTGACATGTGTAAGGCACCCGTGCCAGTGACATGTAAAAGGCTTTGTTGCTGGTGACACATAGAAGGCACTCATGCTGGTGACACGTAAAAGACACCTGGTACACTCTATGGAGTGGTTGGTGTTAAGAAGGACATCCAACCGTAGAAACCAAGCCTGGTGCAGCTCTCGGTCTTACCAGTTCCAGTCAAATGGATGCTAAATGATGATGAGGATCCTCTTTTCAAAAAGACATTCGAGACAACTATTTCTATTCTTCTATCATACTTTAACCTCTCACTGCCTGGCATAAAACCTCCCTTAATACTACACCCCACCCCACCCCAGTTGAGGGGTCTTGTCTTGGGAGTTATTTGGTAACCTAATTTGTGTCAGTACGACGTAAAAAGCACTCGGTACACTCTGAAGTGGTTGGCATTAAATGATGATGACGACGACCATTCTGGATGACAGAATTTCTGGCTCATTAGAATCTAAAGAAGAATTAAATCTGTATTCCTTTACTTTAATAAATCAAAAACAGAAATCATTATTCCAAGACATATTGCATGTTCCAGTGCATTTTTTTCCCTTCCCCCTCCTCAACAATTTTGGTAAATATTACTTTTAAATTTATCAAATAATTATGTATCTTAATTGCATAATTATATAAATAATTATGTTTTATGCCAATGAAGCAGTGGTTGAGCATAATTAAATTATGAACTATATAGGTGAAATTTGTGTTTTTCTGCATTTTATTCTAAATATGGTATATTTTAGTAAATTTAAGATTTTGCAGTTGTGGTTTAACAATAAAATATCTGGCTAATTATTTTATCTTGTTAATGAATTTTATTTACCATAAGACCCACAAATTGGCAGAGTTGTTAAAGCATCAGACAGAATGTCTCATAGTATTTTATTCCAACTCCTTGCAGTTTGAGTTCAAATCCCACCTAGGTCGACTTTTTCTTTTGCCCTGTAAGACTGTCAGACTGGGTGCCTTGTGGTATGTGTTCTGGCTCATTGCATTCTGAGTTCTAATTCTACTTCTACCTACATGGGTGGTAGGATTAATCCATCACCTGTTAGAATACCACCACCACCTGGCACCTTGGTTGCATTCAAGCCAGGTGTCCAGTTTGAAGATACCTTCCTCCCTCCCACCAATCTCAAAGGCTCCATAAAGGGTCATTAGCACTACCTTCCCTCCTTAAAAAAACCTACAATTGTTATCCTTATCTCAGAAATATAACAAGCATTCATAGTTTTTTGTCTGTTGTCTTGACTCTCTATCCCTTCCTGAAATCTTTATTCGAGTATTGATATTTGTCTGACTACAAACTATGTTTAGACTGATTAACCCTTTACCATTTAAACTGGCTATATCTGGCCAAAACATTCCATCTGTTTTATGTTCAAACTGGCCAGATCTGGCCTCTCACACCAACCCTTCATTATCATTCTAAAACTTAAGCTACCTCATAAAAATCTCAAAGCTATGAGATAATGCATGATTAATTCAAAATGATGCAAATAAATAAGCATTACTTTTGACAAAATAATGTGAATGCTAAAGGGTTAAGCATCATTAGTAGGTTAAACATGAGTAAGTTAACTCCCCAGAATGACAGACTCCATCCTGTAGTCAATATATACATTAACAAAAGTCCCTGATCTTGCCATGTAAATGCTATCGACTCAGTATTGATCAGAATATCAGTGAAGATTCTATCATTGATATATAAATGTCTTAACTATATTATTGTAGTTGCCAAATTGTAACACTCTTTTATATTAAGATCTTTATCAATTCTGACACTGTAGAGAGCATCATTCTTGACCTGCTTTTCTTTATTATCGGAATGACCTTTCCATTAATCTCCACCTATATAGATTGATTTCAACATTCAGACACATGAGTCACCAGACAAAATATTGGATATTCTATCAACTCATTTACATGTCTCTCTCTCTTCTTTGTTACAAATTACTCTGTAATCTGTTCTATCTTCACACTACTATTGTCCTGCTATCTTTCTCATTGTAAATCTCTAATATCTTCATAGTGCCACTCTCCTTCTTTTTTTCATTGTAAATCTTTTATATTACCACAGTACTTCTGTCCTACCTTTATGAATGTAATCTGTTATATCAACTTGATGCTACTGTCTTCCTACCTTTCACATGGTAATCTATTAGACATTCTTTAATTTCATGATGACAACCTTTGTTCTTGGCAACAGAAAACTGGCTACATACTTTTCAAAACAGCCCTGTATCTCTTACCATTAAATGGGATTCTAGAATGAATAGTTTAAATATTTGAAATAAGGTTAAAGGCATTTTCATTCCACAGAGTAAAATTTTAGTCATTATTTTTTTTTTTTTACCCTTATTATTATTCATTGGTTGTACAGTTCTTCATGCTGATAGATTAGGTCGTTCTTCTTTGATGGAATATCAAGTCCATGCATCATTGACCATGTCCTACCTTCTGGATCAACAGATAATAATAGTTCCGCATAAGAATTTGGAAATTATGTTTTGCAACTTGGAAACTTGCTATTACAAGAACAGTAATTGGAAGTTTGGCTTGTGCTGACCAAATCTTTAACTTTTAGTACATGCTGTAACTAAAGCTTCAGTTGTATATTACACTTTATCTGTTAAATAAATACTTTTTGTCAAAATATTTATTGTTTCATCTTTGTGAGGTGTTTACATTGTAACAGTTGTTCTACCCATCTTATTATAATTTATCAATCTCCCCAGTGCTACTGTTCTTCTCTCTTTCTTGCTGTAATCTAGAACACATCCATATTAACTCTTTTCTCATTGTAATCAGTTATATCTCTGCATGTATGTTATTAGTAGAAACACTATCATCAATATCCTCACATTGTGACGAAGTACTGAAAGACGACCTCTGTACACTGAACCTTTCAGAGGAGATGACAAAGGACTGAGATATCTGGTGCCTTGCTGTACTCAAGAAGACCTATCCTCCACAGCAGAAGTGTTAAGGTTGCTCCCCTGATGAAGAGGATTGGCCTGCAAGAGTCCTGTGCCAGTGTCACATAAACAGCACTCATGCCAGCGCCACGTGCAGGTGCTCATGCCAGGAGCCATGTTAAAAGCACCCAGCGCACACTGTAAAGTGGTTGGCATTAGGAAGGGCATCCAGTCATAGAAACCAAGCCAAATCAGACTGGAACCTGGTGCAGCTCTCCAGCTTGCCAGCTCTTGTCAAACCGTCCAACCCATGCCAGCATGGAAAATGGACATTAAAGGAGGAGGAGGATGTTCAGTTACCATCTTTGTTTTGCTTCTTTTATTTCCTTTATAACTTCCTTGTTGATTGATTGTCTTATATTCGTTTTCCCTCTGTTGTTTTCTTATTCTCCTTAATTCCTTCCTTTTGTCATATATGTCTAATATTTTTTGTGTAATTCATGGTTTGGATTTGTAACAGATGTCATTACATGAAGGGCCAATGAAATTCCCCCAGTCACCTTGTGTATTCCTCCCTACCTTCACATTCCAGTCACTCTGTATGATAAGAAAATCTTGTCTGTCTTATTGATGACATCATGAAGCTCTTTACAGAACTCTTCTTCATCAAAATCTGTTGTCAGGACGGAGACTAGTGCCAGTGTAACATTGAAGGACTTTGCCTGTACGTAAATGGACATGAGTCTACTTCACACTGGCTAGTATCCTAGTACAGTCTTCATAGATCTTAAAAAGAGTTTGATAGAGTCCAACATGGTGCTCTATGAACCACAATGAAAAAGTTCACCATGGGGTTGAATTTGACTTGTAGTATTGAATAACTCTAAAAGTGCAGTACTCACAGAAGATTATGTTGGAAAGTGGTTCCATACCACAGTAGGTGTCTATCAGGGCTGCTTACTTTTGCCCACTCTCTTTAACATCTTTCTGGAGTTGATCACGAACAATACCTTTGAAAACCATGTGGGTATAGTCAGTATCAGATGGAGGAACATCACAAATTTTAAGATTTACTGATTACATTGATGGACTGGTAAGAAGGGAAGATGAACTGAATTGAATTAGTCAAGCACTTTGATAGAGCTTCTACCAAGTTTAGAATAGAAGTCAGTACTAGAAAAAAAAACCAAATTCATGACAAATGCCAATGGTGCCACCTCAACAAATGTCTTGTAAAAGGATAGAAACTAGAGTTAGTGTAGCAGCTCAACTACCTGAGAGTAATTATTAACGACAAAAGGCCAAGTCCTGAAATCCTTGCAAGAACTGCAAAAGACAATGACTGCTTTCAACAAACTCAAACCAATACGGAGAGATAAGAACATCACTGTGGATAACAAAATCAGACTCTCCCTGCATACACTGGTACTTTCCATTTTCCTGTACACATGTGAGACATGGATTCTCACAGCAGAGATTCAGAGGAAGATACAAGCAATGGAAATGAGATATCACTGCAATATCTTAGGCATCTTGTACTTGGACCACAAATTACAGAGTTCAAGAAAGCATCCAGCATCACAGAGGCTCTCATGAACAACTTCTAAAAACAATGAAGAAAAGAAAGTTGAGATGGTATGGCCTTTTACAAGATTCAGTGGTCTTGCAAAAACTATTCTTTAACCCTTTAGCATTCAGATTACTCTGTCCAATGTAATGCTTATTTATTCACATTGTTTTAAATTAATCATGCATT
>JAOPUL010000839.1:36933040-36944552 GCA_027564515.1 Octopus rubescens | reverse complement strand
TCTGTTTTCCATGCTGGCATGGGTTAGACAATTTGACTGGAAACTGGCAAGCTGGGGAGCTGCACCAGACTCCAGTCCATTTTGGGCTTGGTTTCTACAGCTGGATGCCCTTCCTAACGCCAACCACTCGAGAGAGTGTATCACCAGCACATATATATATATATATATATATATATAAACACAATGGGCTTCTTTCAGTTTCCGTCTACAAAATCTACTCACAAGGTTTTGGTTAGCCCAAGTCTATAGTAGAAGACACTTACTCAAGGTGCCATGCAGTGGAACTGAACCTGGAACCATGTAGTTGGGAAGCAAGCTCCTTACCACACAGCCACACCTGCATCTTCCTACCTTTTTTGTTTAATCTTTTACAGCTCCTACTGTGCTACCTTTTTCATTGTAAATTTTTATATCTTCACAGTGCTGCTGCACTCCTAATCTGTTTAACAGTCATTCTCCTTTGGTGGAACATCAGATCCATGCATTGTTGACCATATCCTGTTTTCAAATTCCGTGATTCAAGCTGAAACACTACTACCATTATGGACTTTGGCAGTGGTAATGATGCCAATTGTAGTTATGATCCCTCTTCTGATCTGAGAATCATCAGTGATAGTGAAGAATCAAACTTTCAGTGAAAGAACCCTTACAAAAAAATACTCGGTGTGCTAAGGGTATTAAGCTGTTGTTTCCAGGGAGGTGAAGAGGGAAATATGAAACTATTAATATAAATTGTGAAACTATTACCATATAAAAAGTCATCTTCTGATGTGTATATATATATATGTATGTATATATATACATACACATACAAAGAGTGAGAGAAAGAGATAGATTTGGTGAAAAGTCAGGTTTTTGTTGTTGAGAAAACAAGCTAAATTACAACATGATAAGTGGAAGAGCCCCTTAAAGTTTCTCTCTTAAAGTGACTTTTTATACATACTATATTGAACATGCACTTACATTTTCTCTGATATATAAATGTTCGTTGCCCAACACTTTATTGCTGAATATTTATGAGATATTTATAGCATAACAATCCTTCTACCTTTTCCATTACTGTACCTTTCTCATTGTAATCTGTGATATTTCCATAGACACAGACACACACACTGCTAATGCACTCCTGTATTTGTCTATATAATCAGACAGCAACATGACACTATATCAGATTACACTGAGACTATAGAGTAGTAACACTGTGGTATTTACTATGAGAAATGTAGGAAAGACTTGTGGAGACATAAGAGATTACATTAACAAAGGTCAAAGGACTGGCATTATGGAAATAAAACAGATCAGAAGATGGTTTAAAGGACAGTACCATTGTGGTCAATAACAAATTATTGCAAAAAGGTGACACATTGTCAGTGTGGAGATATAGCAGATTGTAATAATGAAGGTAGGATAATATAACTGTGGAGATACAACTAAGAGTCTGTTATATCTCCACAGTGATACTGTCCTCCTAATTTTGTCACTGTACTCTTATAACTCCATGGAGCTGCAGTTCCTCTACCTTTCCCATTGTAATCTGTTCTATTTCCATGGTATTACTGTACACTAAGTTTTCACAATGTAATCTATTATATCTCCACAGTACCACTGTCCCTTTACTTTTTTCATTTTAATGTCTTCTATCTCCCCATTGCTTCCATCTTACATATCTCTTCTATAATTTATTACATTCACTGTCCTTCCTTTCTCCTTATAAACTGTTATAAATCTCTTTTATTCATTGAAAACTGAACTATTGCTATCCAGACTAAGTATGTTATTGTGAAAGACAAACGATGTGAACTGATAGATGGGCCCTGTACAGTGTGTGGTACATAATTGACACTAAAATAATTTAATGAAATAAATATATACAGTACTAAAAAAAACAATATATTTTGAGAAAAATAGTATGCATGTTCCACTAGATATTTTATAGAAACAGATTATAGCGAAAAGTGGCCACAGTGCTTCAATAACATCCTTAATACTATCATGAAATAGAGTGCATGCCATGAACAGGTGGTTCTCATTTATGTTTCCCATCACATCCTCTATGGCCATCGTAGAACTCATATTTGCTGTCCATCTCAATGATGTTCCAGATGTAGTTGTCCATGGGCTTCAAGTCTTTAAAGCTAGGGAGAACACCTGTTGGGGTTCATGTGTTCATGGAAATTGTTGACCAGCCACTCATGCGTCGAGAGGACCATGTAGAAGGAAGCAAAGTTTTACTGGAATATGTGCAGCTTTTCTTGGGCCACCTCCTTAATCCAGGGCTTGAAGACTGTGTCCAGCACCTCAATGCTAGTGATTGCATTGACCCTAATACCCAGCAGAAAGAAGTGGGGTGGATCTCTAGAACCATCAGAAATGTACCTCCATGGGCTCAGCACAAAGTCATTTGTCATTTCTCCTGTATATCTTCTGCTCTTGGTTAAAGTTCCCATCAGAGAAGAAACAACTAAGCATGATGGGTTCCTTTGGGTGCTTTGAGCTATCAATCAAGCACTTTTAACAGAGCACACAGTTCTCCTGTGTTTTGCCAACCATTAACCTGCTCTCTTAATTGCATAAAAACTTTACCAGATGTCTTCATGCATTACATGTTTGATAGTGGGTTCCACCACCTCCAACCACTCAGTAATGGCTCTCATTGATTTGATGAGGTTGTCATTGAGGATGTTCTCAACCTACTGGACAAACCCAGCCATCCTGATAATGTCTGATTACTGACAATGTTTCTTTTTCTTGGTAACAGATGACACCCCCACCACCAGAGGTCTCCAGTTCTTTCCTAACCTTGAACACAAAGACCTGGCCACATTCAAGAAGCTGGCACTGTGCTTGGCAGCTAAACCCACATGCCAGGCATGCCTTTACATTTCTGGAAAGCAAATGATAAAATTAGGACTTGACAGATGATGTATAAGAATACATTTAGTTGTTTTCTATTTATGGTCCACTGTGTTCACAAATATATGGCATGCCTTGTATAATCAGGTATAAAGTTACTGAAGCAATATTTGAAAAGTGTGTTACTACAACTTATTGAGGTTTTGAGATAAAAAAATATACAAAATTTATACTAGAATTTTGTTAACTTGATATATTATAACATTATATATTAGCAAACTAGTCTGCTAAGATTTCTCTATTAGAGACAGGGGCAGTATTTATACTGAGAATTTCCTGGGGTATTTTCTTTTCTTAAAGAATAGCCATGTTTGGGTGGTGTTAAACAGTATATATCTTATAGATAAACTAAAGTGTGTGTTGTGTGGGAGATCTTCTCAAACAGTAGGACTGAAACTCAGTCTTCAGGCCTAATTAGTTTAGAGGTAAAACTTGGTAGATTTCAACAATATGCCTCTAACATATTAAATACTACAATCAATGACAATCATAACACATAACTTGGACTAATAAATGAGACTTCAAATGCAACAACATATTAGATTATAGTTTATTTATTTTTACCGTTAGTTTTGCTATCTAAACTAATTAGGCTCCTAATAATTGTGTTAGTAATTTGCTTTCATATACTCTGTTCCATTGACCTTCTTAGCCAAAATTAGCATTGTGGAGTTATATAAAAGATTTCCTCATAAACATTAAATAGGCTAAACTTTAATGATCTTCATTTTCTCCCTTTTCCTGTGTTTCTTAGGTCTCTATCAGTTGCAGTACTCGTCTGTGGGTTTTTTTACTCTTAGTAACACATCTTACTGCCACTTTAATAGCTTGTTTCAACCCAGAGAGTTAACTGAAAACATGATGGTGTGCCGGTGCCATGGCAAAAGCACCCAGCGCACACTGTAGAGTGGTTGGCATTAGGAAGGGCATCCAGCCGTAGAAACCATGCCAAATCAGACTGGAACTTGTTGCAGCTTTCCAGCTCTGGTCAAACCGTCCAACCCATGCCAGCATGGAAAACAGACGTTAACGGATGATGATGATGATGATTATCTCACCAGAAACTTTAAGTTAACCAATGCTAAAATAAGCAATATATTGAGAAAAATGAATTAGCTTATAATATTGATAATAAACTTTAAATTTTCAAGGACAAATTTCTAGGTTACAATACAATGGGAATTACAATACTTATTGTGTAACATTTTATTTTTGTCAATTCTGTTTTATTATTTCATTCTGCAGACTTTGATGGCGTTTTATATGATTACATCAATGGTCAGGAAAACCTGGAGAACAAAGTTGTGAAATTTGTTGATAATCCAGAAGATAGAATCCAAGAGGATTACCTCAGAATCCTTCGCTACTTCCGGTAAGGAATGCTTTTCTTTCTAGCACATACAAATACATCTATATATGCATATACATTCACACACACATGTGAATGGATCAGACTTCAAAGAGCTATCTCAAATACCTCTGGATTGTCTCCCTTGTTTATGTTAGCAATGTTAAGAAAATGTTGGCTCACTTCAGAGTAAAGTTAGTATATAAAACACATGAAATAACTGAACCATCACTATAGTATGATTTAATGTGTGTGTGTGTGTGTGTGTGTGTGTAAGACACTACAGTTACACTCTATCACTACTCTGTGATCATCATCATGAGGAAATGATAAAGTATTACCACTAATTTACCACATAACCTATAATTTCACTCTAATGGAAACTTAAATAAGTATTAGTAATTTTTAAAATCTAAAATCATAGTATATGTATAAAGATAATTTTAAAAATTTATATTTGGTGTAGAATTCTTGTCTTTTTTTCACCATTATTGGTTTAACTGTTAGAAACATACACTATAATAAGAGGCCATCTAGGGATTACATTGGATGTTAAACTTGAGATTTTACAAAGACTACTCCATTAACTACCAGGATATTGCATATTGTTTCCATAAGTCTCTCTATCTATCCATATATATATTATTATTATTATTATTATTATCATCATCACCATTATTATTATTAAGGCAGCAAGCTGGCAGAATCATTAGCATGCCAGGCAAAATGCTTAGCAGAGGTTGATGTAATCAACTAGTTCCCTGTCCCCAAATTTCAGGCCTTGTGCCTATAGTAGAAAGGATTGTTGTTGTTGTTGTTGTTGTGCTTCATTTTTGTAATTCTCAGATGCTTAGATGTTAAATGGTCCGGACATTTCAGTTAGGAAGCTGTCAACAAGTTGACAAAAGTCCCTTACTGCTTCCATTCTTGTGCCTTACATAGACAAGACTTTTCTTAAAATCTTTGCCGTACCAAGAAGTGCTGTTTTCTGCATGACCTGTAACCTTGCATCAATTCCGATTTTATTTACAAGTAGTGATGGTCTACCCTATTGAACTGTTTCACATCGCACACTCAGTCCATCAGAGTGGCCTGCTGTCTCCTCTTCTGTATGTGCTGGCTCTCAAGCCACTGCTGCAGAAGTTGGAACAATTGAGGGGCTTCCCTTTTGAACAGGAACATGAGATGCCAGTGTTAGCATACACGGACGCCTCTGAAGTTTAGATGGTTGGCACCATTCTAAAGGAGTAGGAGTCAGTTGCAGAACACAAAATCAACACCAACAAGTCAATAGGCTTGTGGCTGGGCACCTGGAGAGGCAGGTCAATGCCATCGAACAGTGTTATTGGACGCTGGGCTGACAAATCAGTTAAACTGCTTGGGCCCTGGTTCAATCCTGAATGCCAGGTGGAAGAACTGGGATGAGGTAATGAACAGGGTGGCCAGTCTTACCTAGAAATGGGCAGAGAGGAAGCTGTCCATGAAAGCTTGGACAAAGGTTGTGAATGCCTACATTGCTTTCATCATCATTTATTGCTTGACCATTGTGCCCTGCTCCGGTTACTACTTGATCAGATTGGAGCATCTCTTATTTATCTTTTTGTGGAAGGGACACGCTCCAATGGTTAGGTGGTCAGTCTGCTGCCAGCACTCTTTGCATGGCAGCTTAGGCATACCGTGACTACTAATGCACAGATAAGCATTGAAGTTGTGTTACCTGCAACAGTTGTGTGTGTGTGTGTAAATTGTCCATGCGTAGGTTGCAGTGTCTGTCCTTGTGTGCATGTATATGTGTGTTGGCATGTGCACATGTGTGTGTGTGTTTATGTCTTTGCGTGCGTGTGTGTGTGTGTGAAGGGTTTTTTTCGTATATAAACTTGATAAAATTAAAGTAGAAAATAAAAAATAAAAATGGATAATAGATGATAAATGGAATTATGAAAAAAGGAATTATGAAATGATAACTAAGTGAGTAAATAAATGAAAACATAGACATTAAAAATTTAGAATAAAAATGTTTTTTAATTTTTTTGAAAATTTAAAGATTAAAAAATAAAACATTAAAATTAAAATAAAAAATATAATAAAATAATATATAATAGATAATAAAATAAATAATATAATAAAATTAAAATAATGATATAAAATTAAAATAAATGCAAATATAAAATAAAAATACAAATAATATTATAATATAAAATTAATATAAAATAAAAATAATAAAATTAAAATATAAAATAAAATAAAAATAAATAAATTAAAATTAAATTAAAATAATATGTAATAATCCTTTCTATACTAGGCACGAAGGCCTGAAATTTTAGGGGGGGGGGAGTAGTCGATTTTTATCGACCCCAGTTCGTAACTGGTACTCACTTTATCGACCCCGGCGGCATTTGGACTCAGAACGTAAAGTCGGAAGAATTGCCGCTAAGCATTTCTCCCGGCGCGCTAACGCTTCTGCCAGCTCGCCGCCTTAATAATATGTAATAATAAATTAAATAAATGAAATAAAAATACAAAATACGAGTAAATAATTAAAAACATTAAAATTACAAATAAAGATAAATATAAATAAAAATAAATATAAATATAAAAATAAATAAAAATAAATATAAATAATTAATAAATATAAATAATTACTTATAAATAATTAAAAATGCAAAACAATTAATTAATTTAATAAAATAAAGTAAAATAAAATAACAAATAAAATAAGATAAAATAACGTTCTTTTAAAAAATAAAAAGGTTAAATTGAGCAATACAGACAAATAACCTAAGTAAAAAAGGGGCAGGGTATATAGAAATTGTGTGTAAGTATGTAAGTATATTTATAGTTTCATATGTTCTTTGTTCATTAGTTGAAGAAATAATTGTGTGTGAAGAGGTTACAAGAAGGAAGAGGTCAAGTTCAAACCCAATGGTGTTTGGGTTTGGAGGGAGAAAATGTAGTGCGGTTCAAGCTGAATTCTGGTGTTGGTGGATCCAAGGTGCAGAGCCAGGCCAAACACGGTGAGGTGTGAGGCGAAATGACGGGCGACGGGGGTGTTGTTCTGTAAACAGATGTCCCGAAGATGCTCTGTAAATTAGTGAGCAAGCCAACAACCTGGCTGACCAACATAAAGAGAGTTACAGAGGGTGCATTGGATGCATTAGACTAAATTTGAAGAGATGCATGTGAAGGAGTCCCAGATGTGGTGAATGTGTTGGTTGGTTCCAGTGAGGGAGGTGATGTTGGTGATGAAAGGACAGATGTGGCAACGGAGTCTGGAGTAAGGGAAGGATCCAGGATGGGTGGAAGTGAGAGAAGGGAGGAAGCTATGAACCTGTAAGTTGTGTAGGTTATGGGTGCGTTTGAAGGAGGGCAAGGGTGTGTTGGGGAAAATGGGGAGGGTAAAGGGATCGGATTGGAGACGACGGCAGGCCTGTAGGATTTTCCGACAAAGGGGTTGAGTAGAGGGTTGGAAAAGGAGGGGAAGGGGATGCAGTTGGGGAGCTGGTGTGGGGAAGGAGAGAGGGCTGAAGTGTGATCAACTTGGTGGGCACAGGTAAGGGAGATTTGGACCAGATCTGTGACGAGTGAATAGGAGGGCCAGGTATTGGGACTGAGTCTCAAAATCCAGGTCGCGGCTGTGCAGACGCCGGAGAGGGAGGAATTGGGAGTATAGGATGGCCCGTTTGGTGTGGGAGTCAGTAGGTTTGAAGAAAGTGGAGGTAGTGAGAGAGTGGGCAAGGAGATTAATTGAGAGAAAGATGTCGAGGAAGTTGACAGAAGTGTTGGCGATGAGGGAGATGAACTCGAGGGAAAGACGAAAGGTGGAAAAGAAAGAGATAATGTTAGTGAGTTGCTTGTGGGGGAGGGAGGTAGTGCTTACACAATTGTCTATGTAATGACCATATAGTTCTGGGGTCGGTCCGGAGAACTGTGAGAAGATTTGGGCCTCCACATGACTAACAAATAAGTTGGCAAAGTTGGGGCCCATTCTCATTCCCGTGACCATGCCCAATACCTGCTGGAAAACCTCGCCTGCAAACGTGAAGTAGTTAACGGGGAGGATGAGTTTGGCAAGATGGAGAAGTGTAGAGGTGCTGGGTGTGAGGTTGGTGCGACGGTTGAGGAAGTACTGGAGGGCTAAGAGGCTGTCATTGTGGGGAATTACAGTGTAAAGAGATTTAATGTCCATGGTGAAGAGGAGGCAGGAGAGGCCAGGTGGGAAGGAAAAAGAATCAAAGAGGCGGAGAGTGTGGTTGGTGTCATGTATGTGAAATGGGAGGGCAGCAACTAAAGGGGAAAGGACGAAGTCGAGGTATGTGGAAATGAGTTCTGTGGGGCAGTTGCAGGCGGAAACGATGGGGTGGCCAGGGTTGTTGGGTTTGTGAATGTTTGGAAAGAAATAGATGGTGGAAGTGCGGGGAGTTCGGATGATGAAATGGGTGGCGGTAGAGAGGAGGGAGCAATAGAATGCGAGGTTCAGAAGCTGTTGGAACGCTTCCTCCTTGTAAAGGTCAGCGCTCCACACGACTACAGATCTACCTTTGTCAGCCGGATTGATAATGATGCTGTCCCAGCAACGAAGGTTATGATGAGACATCAATTCGGCGCAGGTGAGGTTTACCCAGCATGATCTTTTGTGAAACACGAACTGACTAACCAATTGGCTACAGTTGTTCACAAACAAGTCTAGGGTGCTGAACTGGCCTGGAGGCAACGTCCAGTTGGATGAGCGGTGACCCAGCTCTGAGAAGCAATCCTGATTGTCAGTGCAGGTTCCAAACTTATCGCAACGGGGTCTGAGATGTACGAAGCGGAGACCCCTGCTGAGGAGTGAATGTTCGCCTGTGGAGAGGGGAAGGTTGGGTGGTATGGTGACTACAACACATGGGAGTGGTGGGGGAGGGGAACGGTGTCGAGGAGAGGAAGGCAGGAATTGTGAGGGGAAGGGGTGGAGTGAGGGCAGGGGTGGGATTGGGAGGGTCTGGACAAGAAGAGGTGGGAGGTGTGGGGAGAGTTAGAGGAGGAGTTGGAATTTGCAATTTTGATTGTGTGTGAGAAAGTTAAAGAGTTGGTCGTTGAGGACCAGCAAGAAGCGGAGAATAGGTTGGGAGAAAGAGGACGGGCAAAGAGAGGAGAGGAGAAGGTAAGTTTCAGGGAGTTGGTTATCCAGAAAGTGAATGAGGGAGAGAATGGAACGGATAGTGGGATGGACGAGAAGGTGAGAAGTGCGTGTGAGGATGGGTTCAATGAAGGGAGAAGAATAGGGGGTGGTGTGGAACGTCAAGCAGAAATTGCGGGGTATGATGTGATGATGGAGGCAATGGCTCAAGAAAGTTGAAAACAAAACAGACATTTTGTCTGTTTTGTTTTCAACTTGATAAATGGCGAATTAAATTATTTTCGACCAAGAAACCCTTGGGTAGTTGAAAAATTGACTTGTGGTTCTTTACGATTATCTTTACTCTCTTTACTGATCGAGTGTTTTCCTACTTGTCAAGGTATTACCACATATAATATATATACATACATATATATATATATATATATATAACAAAGTTTCTGGCAATGCAGATAGTTTTACAAAAGCCTTTATATATTTCAGGCGCAAAGTCCCATCCTCAGAAGGAAACAGTCCTAGAAACGTCTAGTTACACCGATTTCGTTGTTAAATGAACTTTTTGACTGATCGGCGTTCGGGACAGCAGCAGTAGCAGCAACTGTCCAACTGCTGGCGCAAGCAATACACCAACTATTGGTCGTCGTGACGTATTTACACGTGGCGGTGGTGGAAGATGATGTTGGTGGTGTATTATTAGATGCTAGTCGCAGTCACCGTAGTGTTTTCATAGGAGCCACCGGCTCATCTCCGATTGACTGTTAATGTTTGGGTTGAGGCGGTGGATCAATAACGCTTCCTTTATTCTTAGATTTCCGGTGTTCCTCTCCGAGGCGTCTATATCCTTGGTGGTATTGCCGCATTTAGTCAGGTGTTTGCGGAAGGAAGACGCGTCGGTAGTGAGACGCTCTTTCATTTTACGTGAAGGGGTCGAACTGTACTACCGATATAACATTCGTTGCATTTTGAGCATTGAATTTGATACACTACATATGTACGTAGACACATGCTAGACTTGCGAATAGGGCAGTTCGCCAGTATACAGGGCTCTTGTTCTGCGCGTGACCACCTCGTTGACAGGTTTTTACGTAGAGAGTGTTCTGAGTGGGCCAATAGGATGTAGAGTCCTTCTCTGCGAATGACCTTGTAACGGATATCCGTTGGTCTCAAGTACCTGTAGGAACTGGGCAACATGTGCATCCCAGCTGATGCTGTCACTATATCTTTTGTGTATCCAGGTGATCTCATTATGCACATAGTTAATCTTAGCCCTGATGGGGAAGGCCGACTTGTAATGGACAAAGAGATCCCGGGAAGCTGATTTTCGGTAGAAAACTGTGCCAACCTTTCCCTCGTCCGTGATGTTTAGTCGAAAGTCAAGCAAGGAGAAGGAACCATCACTGTTAGGGTGTTCAATAGTCAAGCTAATGTGATGGTCTATCTTTCTGAAATTTTCTAGTATTGTGGAGGCGTCCTCGTGGGATTGGGTGAGCATAAGGATGTCCACATACCTGGTGAAGAATGCGCATGAGTGGCATGTACTGAGTACCCTATGCTCCAGCCGGTCTAGGTAAGTGATAGCGAGCAGGCCTGAGAGGCTGGAATCCATAGGCAGACCTGAATACTGTTTATACGTGTTGCCAAGGAAATCGAAATGTGTGTTGATAACTATAACCGACAGTAGCCAGTGGATGTCGGAGGAGGTAAGTCCAAAACTGTGTAAGTCTGAGGAGGCGACACATTCCATGATCAGGTCGACCGCAGAAAGGACAGGAACCGAAGTATATAGAGACAACGTCCAAGCTAAAAGTATATCTGTTCCGTCTGAGAGTGTCGGGCTCGAGGCGGTGCATACGTTGAATGACCTGATCCAGGCTGTTGACATGACCCGGGAAAGTTGACCATAAGGGTCTCAGGATCCTGAACAGGAGCCACGAAATCTTGTAGAATGGTCCCTCTATGCCTGAGATTATGGGTCTGATGTGAAGTTCAGGTCCCTGTTTATGTGTCTTGATCAGATGGTAAAAAGTAGGCATCCTCCTGTTGCGTGTGGTGAGGTTCCTTCTGATCCTCGCTGGGAGTTTACACTGGTTACAGATGTTGGTCCAGGCGCTGTTGACCAGGTCCTCCAGTACGGT